>JANHGO010000924.1:0-37106 GCA_024606505.1 Aquila spilogaster
ATGGGGGGGGAGGGGGGAGCGGGGGACGGGGTGGGGGCGCTGTCAGTTCGCGCCTAAACGAGGGGGTGTTCTCCCGCCCAAACCGGATCTTCTCGCGAGGGGGGCGGAGCCTGCTCGCTGATTGACTGCTGCGGCGGCCAATGAGCCCTCGAGCTGAGGAGGAAGGGCGGGCTGTGGCGGTACAGGGCCCTGTGGCGGCGCGCGGTGGAGGGCTGTGGCGGGAGTTGCTGCGTCCGGTCCCGGCTGTGCGTTGCGGTAGCGGAGGGGGTCCCTGTGAGGGGGACGGGGCCTCGTAAGGAGAAGACAGAGCCTTGTGAGGGGCATGGGGCCTTGTGAGGAGGATGGGGCGTGTAGAGCCCTTCGTGCCCTCGCTGCTGCCCCTGTGGCCTGCCCGCCTCGCGTCTTCCGTGGAAACGAGGCATAGTGTCTCTGGAGGCATACCCTGGGTGAGGGCGTCCTGCTGTGTTCTGGGGCAGGTGGTTAGGAAAGCTGTGGTGTTACAGTCGTTCATGTTCCAGCTGTAATAATGCCTCGTGTGACTGTGGTCCTTGGGGAGCTGAATTGGTGCAGGGGGAGCAGAGCAGAGCAGCCCACGGAGGCTCTCTGCGCTGTGTGGGTATGGGCAGCACGTGGTCGGTCCATGAATGAAGCGCTGCTTCGGGGCTTGGCAGCCCTCATCTCATTGTGCTTCTGTTGGCACCAAACCGATCTCTTCTGAGTTAACTCCCAGGTGTTGTGGGGAGCACTGACAGAAAAATCTGGGTGCTCATTCTGTTTTCCCCACCAAAACCTTCAACTGTAATACGCACATGAATATTGTCTGTTTAAGTGACTTTAATTTTCTTCTCCCTTTTGGTGTAGGGTAAAGCTTGGAATGGAAGCAACATGTGCCAAATGTGCAGCTTTTAAGCTGGAAAGATTTAAATGAAGATTGGAAAGGATCTCGATGTGCCGATACAGGAGGGGGAAGAGAAGATGGAGAGAAAGTACAGCAGTCACCACATCCATGTACAGATGGCTTGCCTTCGTGGTGAGCTTTAAGCTTCTGTGAAGGAGCAGACTTACCGATAGTTTATCACAGATGTATCTTAATTCATTAAAGTCGGCTAATTCAGCAAAAAAAGAAAAGATGGAATGGAAATTTGATTGTGAAGTTACAACCGTCACATCAGCTACAATTTAATGTGGTGACATTGAGGTAAGTCACTGTATACCCGTATGTAATTTCACGCATTACACTGAGACTTTTGATTCCTGAAGTTGAATCATAGCTACGTTAAATCCACGCGTGGTCTGACTGGAAAGCATCCACAGATGAACTGAATTGATACTTTCTTAAAACCAGCTGGAAATTATCTGTTTTGTAATTCAGTGATAAGCATAACTAAGGAAGTAGGAAGTCTTACTTGGAATGAGATCTGTTCTGAAGACTGTATTTATAAAACCTGATAGGTTGTTTTGTATGGACACACATTTACGAATAAATAGACCATTCTTGCAGTATTTGTCCAGTTCACATTATCATCATAAGTTTTGGGAACCAATCAAAGGTTTCCTGTGCTACTATATTTTTTCCCTTCCCCCTGCATAATACAGAAAATAAGAATGATTTTAAAGATAACCTATTTGGAAAATTCATTGTAGACTGGAGGCCCCGTACTCCCTGCGCTATCAGAAGGTTAGTTTGGCTTCTGCTGTGCAGCCAGCAGCTCTCGTTGCCGTGCTTGCGGGCAGGATCGTGCTGCTGTCTGAGGTGCTGAAGCCAGAGGGCCGCCAGGGGGTCCTGGAGATCCCCTCATACCCCACGGTGTGTCCGGTGCCCCCGTTACACGAATCAAAACTAAACCCACAGTGAGTAGTAGAGTGTGGGAAGACCGTAATTCACACGGGTGTGTTCTGACAAGGGGTTTAATTGGCAATCAGTTGTGGCCATTGGGCTCTCGGTTACTGTGTTTGAAAAAGGGAGACTGTAATTAGACTTTACAGCAGTATAGAGGCATGGCTTGTGGAAAAGGTGCATTTGAGTTTCGTGACGTTAATGCTTAATGGTAGGCCACTGCATTCCAGAAATTCTTTGGGCTTCTTTGGTATATTTGAAGATAAGCATGTATGCAGTCCACACTGCAGTGCTTCTTAGATGATATTTTATTCGTGTAAGCATTATTTTGCGAAAGCTTTACCTTTAAATCTGGGCTAATGCGAAGAGGTGGCACTTGGACTCATTGATCTTTACTGTTGTGCATCCAGTATGAAATTCCAAAAGGTAACACTCAGAAAACAAGAACACATTATCTGAGAATGATGATGCTTCACCATTTTTGTGCATGATTAGAAGCTAGAATTCACAGGACATGCTTAGCCATAAGAAGCTGTCCAAGAGAACTAATGTGAGTGAATTCCGTTTTCTAGAAAGATTCTGCTTGCTTGTACGAGCTAGAAAGTTTAAGGTAATTATCTTGAAGAGGTGATAATAAACGTTCCTGATGATTGTAAGTGTAAAGTGGATGCATACAGCAGTTTAGCTGTTGGTAGAAATAATGCATTTGTGACTCAAAATAGTTGCCTGTGCTGGAAGATTCTCCTTGAAATTAATTTCCATTCCAACACGCGATCACTGGGATTTGATAACGTCCTCCATTCAGGACTGCACAAGGGAAGTCTGAAATCAAGCTGTTACAAAAAGGAACGAGCTGATTGGTCTCTGCAAACTCCAAGCCATGGAGATAGTGTTAGAAAGTGTCATGATGACGTGAAGGGTTGAAAGCCAATCAAATGGAGTGTGAGGAATCTGTGAAACTGCTATTTCAGATGGCAGAGCCAGCTAAAGAAGCCATGTATTTTTATCCCAGGATAAAACAATTCAGATTAGGGGAAAATAAACATGAAGTTGAAATCAGATTTTCTTGACACAGTGCTTAAGGAATGCTTGCACATTACAGATCTGATGAAGTACCATGGTTACGCAATGTACGCAATATGTTAACATATTATAAAATGAGAAATACAATCCATATTTAATGACTTATCTGCTTGTCTGCTCTGTTATTTCCGCACATCTGCATTTTAACATCTCCTTATTTCTTCATTTTTGTTTAATGTTCAGGCAACTCATATTGTTTTAAAAGTTCTTAATTTTCTGTCTCTGTTTCTGCTGTTTGCTTTCCTCTTCTAAATCTTCAAATGAAAATCACATGCGGTTTTACCTAGGTTATCTAGCCTGAGAAATAGGAAATGAAAGAACAAAAAATATCTGTAGGTTGCTTTTTTTATTTTCATGTATTTTCATTTTTATTTTTTTATTTTCATAAAACCACTCCTCTGTCAGAGTATGCTGAGAAAATCTCAACAGCAAAGAATACTGAAAGATAAAATCTTTTGTATTTTTAAAAATGCACCAGAAATGCAGCAACAAAGCACAGACCTTTGCAGGCTGTGAATTTGCTGTTCCATTGCAGATGTTACAGTTCTGCTCAGCTACCACAAGAGGGATGTAGAAGGAAAGCTAAGATAGCACAGGAAAAGAAAAATAAATCAGAACAGCTTCATGCAGGGTCTTAGCAACATACATTTTGCTTTTGTTTAGAAGGATCTTCCGGGATCATAACATTTCTATAGTTTCTTCCATCCCTTAAAATCTTTAAAAGCTTTATAGACCTTAGAAAATGTGTTAATAAGCATTAATAGCTAAAATAGATATTTTCCCAGAACTCCATAATCTTTCCTCAGTGTTTTCCTGCTGGAATGTCTGTAGCAGTGTTGGGACAGGGTGTGGTTGGGCTGGCTGTGTTTTTGTTCCATCTCTAGCTATTGGACCAACAAATACTGCAGCATTTAGTAGGCATATGGGCAAGAAGGTTACGGAGCTATTTTTGTTTATTCCTATTTAATTTTCACAAATTAATGGGTGATGATGCACATGTCCCAGAATCAGAGCTCATATAAATGCCTTCGTGAAACAAGGGGACCATAAAAACCTTTTAAGTAAATATTGAAGGATTTATTGGACTATTGTGGAATTAAAAAGCACAGTCCTAGCACGCACTAGATTGAAAGTAATGCACATGTATATTTAAGGATCTGCATCCTATTAATGCCTGATGTCAGTAAAGCTTTACTTCAGCCATTGTGAGACAGAGGCATAACTAGTTGGGCATGTGGCTTCATCTGAACAGTAATACTGGAAGAAAGGGCTGTTCTTAATAAGATGGATTTTTTTTTAATTATGTTTATTATAATTTTATGAACTTTAGTCCTTAATGCTTAAATTTGTATAACAAGTATTTTAACATCACATTAGAAGATCTCTGTCAAGTGATACTAGATTGAACAGTCCTTTTTAAAAAGCCCTTTAATCCACAAAATGCTTTCACAAGCTGAAAGCACGTCAGAGAAGTATTATTGTGTAAATGTAAAAATTTCTCTAAGGTGCCAGAAATCTAAGTGCACCAGTAAATGCAACCCAGCTTTGATTTCAAGAGTACAAATAATGTGGTATTGAAAACTCACAGAAAAGGGCTATCACTCATTGCCAGTGGAATCTGAATACTTTTATCCTTTAGCAAAATGTGTAATATTTCTGTTTCCACTGATTTGTTCGCAGGTTCAGCTGCGCTGCGGCTATAAAAAATATTCCTGAAGCAAACTGGATGAGTAGATTAAAGCAATGAAGGAAAAGGAGAAGAAGATCTTGACATTTCTTCAGTGATCTCGGATGAAGAAGATACTTAGATATTAAGGTGATGAGTGACATAAGAAGATAATAGCAGTATATGAAAGCCAGTAAATGAAACTAGCTATAAACTCTGTGCTACAAACCAGTTTTCCTTCCCTAAGTTAAGTGGATAGTAAAAAGCTAATAAACCATGAAAATGTAATTTGATGTTGAAGTACTACTTAAAAATCCTTCAGCTCAGTAGAAAATTGGAAATCCTTCCCCCCAAAATGTATTAAAATCCCTTTTACCTCTTGTTCCTTGTAAATAGCTGAAGTGTGTGGTCATCCTAAACAATGCCACGTTAACACTGAATCTGAATTCAGTGAACGTATGCAGGGGAGACATCTTTTTAAGAACAGAGCTTCTGGTTTTTTTTGCATAAATACTTGCAAAAGTATGAGGTGAAATGAGCTACTTCTCTTTAACTGGCCACAGATGTCAGATTGCTAGCAAAAGGGAATGGTTTTTAAAATCTAAGGAAAATAGCTGGAAATAGTAGATATATTCCTGAAGATATTTGAGAGTTGCTTGTTAAGTTTGCTTTCTGTAGGAGTTCTGGGAGAAGCAGACTCGTTAAAAATATTCCCTTTCTAAAGGGGCATCATCGTTTCTTGAAGTGGGATTTCTTCAGAACAGATGTTGTTGTATCTCAGCTTAAAAACAAATTTTGAATCTCTTGATTAACTACAAAGAGTGTACATGTTTCTTTGTTTTAATTTCTGGCAGTTATCCTGGGCAGATGGAGAAGCAGTGAGGTTATTTTGGTATAATGTAAAATCCAGTACTTCACAACGAGTTTTGATGTGTTTGAATCTTGTGGACTGGTGTGTCTCCCTCTGTTTTAGCAGAGAAAGTAGAAGAGTGGTGATTTTTCAGATTATCCCCAGTGTCTTATTTAAGTTTATAAATACCATGGGTTTTAGCAATGTGATTTCTGATGTGGTAACAGCTTGCTTTCTTCTCAAAGCATTACTGCTCTACAGACTTTTTTTTTTAACTTTTGGCAAAGGTAACTTGCAAGGAGTTAAATGTGAGGGTGTTTTCTTGTAAAGAATATATTAAGAGAACAAATAATTTGAAAAAAAATTGGGTTTTTTGAGTCTTAACCTGTTTTTTTCTTCTCTAGTTCTTTAAGTGAATAACTTACTTGCATTCTCTACGTGTAAAGTAAATCCTTCCAAGCTAAACCTTCTTCCTGCTGTGGGAAAAGTCTGTTAATTTGGCATTTGTCTTAAAAATGAAATAACGTAAGTAATCCAATAATTAGGTGTGTTGCCCTTTGGGCTTTGTTGCGGGAGGGAGTGTGTCTAAACTTCTCTGAAGATTACACGTGTAAGAACATGTGTTTAGCCACATAATGTGGCTACATGATTTAATATGAGTGGTTCAGATTCCTGTTGGCCTAAACACCTGCATCCGAAATGGTCCTTGTCATGAAATAACAGCCATTTAGTTTTCTGCTCTCCAGCTCACAAGGATTAACACATTTTCATGGGCACCTCAGTTCTTTTTGATGTGAAATGTGGACTTTGACAACAGGACCTTATCTTTCCATTGCAAATATAAAAGGTTCAGGAAACAGCAAGTATAAAACTTTCATACTGTTGTAGCAGCTATAGGTAGGACAAGTAATACAAACAGCTGCTTCTTCTGTCTTGCTTGCCTGAAATAGAAAAAAAAATCTAGAATCGAGGGAGCCCAAATATATTAGGTGTTACAGTAGTTTTCCTGTGATGGAAGCCCTTCCATTAGAAACCTTGCATTTCTGATGTTTTGGGGTGAGTATAGGGCAAAAAGAGGTTGGGTGCTGAACTAGACTGGTTTCAGGATGGAGAAGCTTAATTGAAGTGGAAAGAATGTTTTCCTTGCAGCATCTTGTGGATTTGAGGAGGAACCAAGCCAGTACTGAACACAGGTCATGAATGGTTACAGTGTAGCTGTGTAATGCCTTCCCAGAACTCATGAGTTCCTTGGAAATGTACCCAGGCCACTGGTGGAATTTTGTCAAACAGTATATGAAAAGATCAAGAGGCCGCTGGGGTCCCAGGTTTTAACAGTACTCCTGAGAGTGAATAATTTCATTTATTATACTATCTGTTTCCTAAACGCAGCAGGCTTAAGTGGATTTGCCCCTGTTTGCTTGAAAAAGAGTTTCCAAGTATCAGATTGATGATATGGAGTGTTTCCTATAGCTCCTTTGCCTGCCATTACTGGTTTTGCCTTTTTCAGTGCAGCTTCATAGCCTTCTCCTCAGTTGCTAAGCCAGGGCAGAGGAAAAGCCATTTTCCCACCCCAGCCTGGTGCTGGTTGCTGGGGGACTTCCTCACACTGGCTGATTTAAGACCTGATGGCATGCCTTGGGAGCATCCACACCCTGATGGCAACACCTCAGGACCTTCTCTGGACCTAATCCAACCTGCCCTCTGCGAGGCTTCCAGCAACACTTCCAAATGGCTAACCTTTGATTTTGGCTTTGCTCTGCCTCCTGTGTGAAGGGCAGCCAGTGTGAGAACGAATGAATGGAAAGGTTCTGGAAGTGCTATGAAAAAAGATAAAAGGAAAAGGAGTCCTTCCACCCTGCTCCCTCAGGTATCATGCAGACCAGCAGTTATCAAGTGGTGCCATCTGAGATTCATGATGAAGAAGCTAAAAGGGAAGTGGAATTTGCTTGAATTCCTGGACCCTGAGCAAGGTTCATGGCAACCCTTTGAACCCGTCACAGAGTCTGGAAACTGTGAACTGGGTCTGTTTTTACTAAAAATGAATTACCAGACTTAATTTATGATCAAACAGAAGTTTTCAAACTGTTTTTCAGTTTTGGTCCAGAAATCCATGAGTCTTATGTCATATGGAAGAAACCCAGGGCACAGAAACATTGTATGCAGTTGTTAGCAAATGTTATTAAGAAAAATGAAATCCTATGCCTTTATTTCAGCTATAGTATGAAGACTTAGCAAAGGTGCTCTGGGAAGCTTGCTGGCAAGTAAGTGGAATTCCAAGCTCAGACAAGATACTAACATATTAGTCCACTTTCTTGGCTGCAGGTTAATTTATGACTTTACTGGAAGAAATTATTGCAAAAAGGATCTGAAGGTCTGCAAAGCAGTAATTCTAAGTAGCGCTTTGGTAATGATGTCATTTAAACAAAAAAGTAATATTAAACATTGGGCAGTGAACTTCTTTGGATCAAGAGCAACACAAGGCCACTAGCCAAAGTGCAGAAGAATTTCTGCAGCAGGAGAAGCTGCATGGTATAATAAAAGTCTTGTGGAAAGTCCAAAGCATGTAAGGTCAAAGTCAAGTACAAAAAGACCGTATTGGAATGACCCTGAGGAGCAGCAGAATAAATAACACGGTATTTTCTATGACTGTGAAGGCTTACAAGGAGATGGAGTGGAGGAAGCCATTATAATTCTAGTCATATATTGTGTACTCAGGATCAGTCTATGAGTCTTCAATTAAGAAACCAAATCTTGGGCTAGCTGGAGCACTGAAAGAATGTGAATGATTACTGTGATCTCACACTGATCTTAAACTGTTCTTTTGGAACTTAAAACAAATCCAGTTCTAACCTGCATCCACCTCTCTACTGAGGAAGCAGGAAGGCTGAAGTGAAACAAGGGACATTGTTATTGATGGACATGAGAAAACATCAGAAATACCATATAAAGACTGTTATTGTAGTTTTTTCTTTATGGAATGACCCATTATGGATCTACATGTGGTCTGAACTGAAGCTAAGGTATGGAGATTAACCCTTTGCTATTATGTTTTTTAACACAGTTCATCTTTGAATAGCTAGAGGCCTGCTCAGCTTCCTAGGAGGCTTCATGTGCCTCGCTCCTCTTTTCCCTCTTTGTATCACTCATTCCATGCTCCGATAGAGGCTGCCACAAAGCTCATCTGTAAAAAAAAAAGAAAGGGAGGGGGCACCTGCAGGACTAAATGGCAAAAGCTCCTGTTTTATAGCAAGGTTTAGAAGTGCAGCTTGGATCTCCTTAGAACAATTTCTCTTCCCGCTGTGTTAGGAGTAACTCCCAGATGTGACCTGAAGCCAGCAAATGATCTCAGGCAGTGAGATCAGATTTTGCTGAGTATACAGGGTTAGACATGTTCATTGCTCTCTTTCCAGATCTCCTGTCCAAACCATGCATTGACATTTGATTTCCTTGGGAACATTGGCCTTCACAGTAGCCTTTACAGCATTTGTGTATAGAAACCCACAGTTACAACGTTGTCTCCTGCCTTGCCAGTTGAAAGTTGCTTTTGTGATCGCTATTTATTCACCTGAGGCACGGGGTTCCTGGAATTGTGTGCGCTTTCCTGGAAGAAGTGTTGAACAGTGTAATGGCTTGTGCAGAAAGCATTCAAAGAGTGAAGCAATGTCAGGGAGAGACAAGGCAGCTGGAGTTTAGGGAGAGCTCTCAGATTCCACTCTCATAGGTATTTCTCTGGCCATCATTGTCTCAGGAACTCAATGTCGCTTACAACCCAAAGTGTTTTGGCTTGAATAAAGGTTAATGGAAGAAACCGAGGGCTGTGCTGGCCAAAAGCAATTGGCCTTTATTGAGGGAAGCATTGCAAAAATACAGAGGATCGAACTTCTGGTTTCCAGGTGGAATTAAAATTAGAGAAATTTTGTGACTATTGCAATTAGATGCCATCTGCGTCCTTGCAATCTTTGGATGGAGAAAGCAGTTTAAATGAAGCAAGGACTTAACTCTGAATCTTTACCCAGATCTCAATACTGAAAAATATTGTGAAAAAGACTGATTTTGCTTTTGTGGCTGTTTTTCAGATTTGGGTGGGGTCAGCAAAGGGAATTGCCAGAAATCTCCAGAGCCAGTTCATTCCTGTGAGATTTCTGGTCTGATATTTTCTTGAAAACTCAGGAGGTTTGGATTATTCTCCAGACTCCATCTTTCTGGAGAGCATCCCAGCGCTTTTTAAGCCTGTGTACACGAATGCCATTTTTCCATTTCTCTAGGGGTGAAAATAAACCATAGTCTGAATGATGCTGAATTTTCCTCTGAGTTTATAAATGATGTACAAAGGAGCACGATTTTCAAATAAAGTCAGTAATCTGTAATGTCTCAAAGCTTATGAAGGTAGAATGGGCATGTGAAAAGACATCTGTGGTGAGATGGGCTGACACTGTAGCGTAGCAGGAAAAGCACGTGTTTACCAGCCGATGGTCTCCACAATCAGTGACAATGATGAAACAAGCAGTTCCACAAATGCTTCACAAACTGTTCACTTGAAGGCTAATAGGCTTCTTGAACTGATCCTCTTGACTTGCACCTGCTAATAACTTCCTAGGTAGTCTGGGCAAGGTAACACAGGCATTCCCTTCAGCACTGAGAAAGCTGCAACTTGGATCACGTTCTTAAGTCATACCTGTGTGCTTTCAGGCCTGAGTGGGGAGATGCTTCTGTGTGAGAACAGTATTTAACACTGTTATCTAACCAAATGTGAACGAGGGCTCAGCTGCCTGGATCTGTGCTATTGTTTGTGTTTGAAAATTCATCTTCAAACTGTACGAGATCTCTCTTTTGAGGGAGACAAAGTGATGCTGCTTCTGAGGACGATACCTGTCCTCCCCCACCCCCGGAGCGTGGGCCTTGTGAACATCTTTGTCTATTCATACATATGACAGCTGTAATTATCTTTGACAGAAAGCCCGTGGAACGCCTCAGGCAAACACTGGAAGTGGGGACCGCAGTGTGGAGAATGTTCTGCCTTGTGATGTAATGGACACTGTCTAGGAGACAATGGGTTTGTCATCCTCTGCTTATCCTTGAGGAATGGGCATCTTTTGTGGTCGAGATTTTGGGTACAGGTAATGAGGGCATAAAAGGCAGTTTCCAGGCAGAAGATTCATTCGTGTTTGTTCAAAATCTAACAGAAGTACTTAATCAGTTGAAGGGAGGTATAAGCAAAAAAGGTTGAGAGACAATGTCCTGCTTTGCCACCACCATAAGAGGAAGAGTTTTACTTTTTTTTTTTTTCACTGAGGCGCTGCTATAATGATAACCACATATTCTTTTTTCATATTAAAGATTCTTATTTTTCCATGTGGATAAAGAGGTCACTTTTACAGTACAGCCTTAACAGTCTGCTGGTTCTTCTTATCTCTCAGCTCTTTGTGCCCTTCACACATCTCACGTTCACCTTGATTCCTTGGCAACTGAAGAAAGCACTTACACCTGAAGACTTTTCACTATGTTTCATAAAAGCTGTTTTTCCACACTGCTCTTGTGTAAGAAAAGGTCAGATTTCTGCATGCAAGTATTAAGCTCCTCATACTAAAACTGAACTTAAGTGTGTAGCCGCCTCCTGAGTCAAAGAGTGTTACGTTTACTGATCAACTTCTTTCTCTCCTTTCTCTGAACCATCCGGTATTTTGAAGAATTGAGTTTGGAGGAAGCAATGCTCAGGCTTCTGACCTGATGCTTTCAGCATCCCCAGTGAAGATGAAAGGGTGATTCAGTTAATCCTTTGTGACTACTCTTTCTTCCTCTGTGTACAATATAACTTAATTTTCACAGCTGAAAAAGCTTATATTTCTTGCAAGAGTTGATTGCAGTTTATATTTTTACAGGCTATCGTAACAGTGGTCTTTTAACCACCAGTGTCCTGAAAAGACCCGATCGCTTGGTACTGCTTCTGCTTATTTCCAGCTGTTAAATCACACTGGATATCATCCTTCTGGTTTTTGGTGTTATTTGTGTGTGTGGAGGGAGGTTTGTTCTTGTTTTTTTAATGTAAATAGTAGAGTTAATTGCTATGGAGAGGTTATATGAAAATAAGCAAATGAGAAGAAAAAATGGCCCCTGTTATAGTCAGTGAAAGTGGAAGTGTCAAGAGAGCTATCATTAATCTTGAATCAACACTTAGTAAAAAGCTACAACTTTTTACTGCCTGCATCCAGAAGGCTTGAACAGGTTTGCTTAATATAACTTCTGGCATGGAAATTTTTTTGATGTTCCCTTGAGATGTCCACAGAAAGGACAGCTTTGTGGTCTGCAGTTAGTAGATCCAGCGTGTTGGAAAAGGTAACTTACCACTTCATACTTCTGAGGCAGAATAAACTGTGAAGTTCAAATTTTCTCTGTGGATCTTTGGGATGAGACCACAGAAAGCACAGTTCTGTCTCCTGTGAACGGATGCTAACCATTCCTTGGCTCTCTCTCTGAAAAGCGTGGTTTTCTCTGGAGTCCCAAGCCAAATGTTTCTCTTTTTTTTTCTGCTGTTCTGCACTCTGTTATATATTTGGCTGTGCTCTCTGTCCCAAAGGTGTCTATGTTCTGGTGGTATTAGGTATGAATAAGTTGTCAAGTTCTTTGGGATCTTCCTTGCTGAAAGGCACGATGGAAACTTGATCTTTTTTTGAAGTTACATGGCAAAGGGCTAACGGTGTGTGCCAACTTGTGGCTAGGAGGCAGCGATCTGAGGACAGCAAATTCTCCATCTATGTAATACTTGTGTAAGTGATACAGAAATAGTATTATTCATACACAGTATGTGCATTTATGTGTAGCTACTGAACTAATCATGTGTAGACAGCTCTAGCAACATATCAAGGTAGAGTTCCAGGGCCCCTCACGCTGAGTATTCTGCCTGTGAAGGGGTCCATGCCAGACGTTTCTTTTGAGTCAGTAAGTTTTGGTAGGTGATCAAAAGCAAGCCGTTGCTCCCTAGGACAGGTCCCCAGGCTATTAAAAAGTGTACGTGCTGTCTGCCCACCTACATGTGTGATCTCAGAGCCCTGAGCACTTCCAGTCCCCTCAGTAATGAGACAATTCCTGTTTACACTATTGCTGAAGACCCCTGGATTACACAATAGGAAGATTTGAGCAGGGAGATGGATTATATACATCATTTAGGGGAAAGGAAAAACCAGCCTGCTTACAAGAGCTTTGTTTTTTAAGATTTGCCATCCCTGAGAGTTTTTGGAAGTGACTAAGCGCGTACTGAGCAACGAGTGAAAGCAATCAGGAAAACTGTGGTATTGTCATTATGACTCTGGGAGGTGTCTTTTAGTAGCGAAAACCAAAAAGGGAGACCATGGCCAAAACAGTTTTACTGCAAGAACTGCATACTCCAAGCATTAATGATACTCCCAACAATAATTTCCAGCAAGACATGATGGCTTAACCATCGCATCAGTTTGCATCTCCCTTGGTCAAAACAGCCTTCAGTCTTCTCCATTTTTTTTTTTCCAGTACAATTCAGTTAATTATTCCCAGTTCCCTCAATGAGTCTGAGCTCCCACTGGCTCTTGGAGCAATAGTAGCTCATTGTTGCAAATGAGCTTAATCCAGTGTTAGAAGTCTTTATTGTCTATAATAGAAAATGGCATGAATAGTAAAGGAAAAAATGTGAGATGTTTCCTGTAAGGTTTTAACAACCCTCTTGGGTGCATGATTACAACATATGCTGGGGAATAGTTTTGAGCAGGGTGGCGGTGAGGAGAAGGAGCTCTGGCAGCATTTTACACCCCCATCTGTAAGCCTCGTTACAGCGAGCTGCTTGAGAAGGGAAAGATGGGACACAGCTCTTCATCTGGACGTGCCACTGCTTTTCAGTCCCTTGCCCTTCTGATTTGTCAGAGTTTGTCTCTGGCAGGCTTAAATGAGAGGCAAAACAAAGCCGAATGAGGGCCAATATGAAGTGGACTTACAAAAGCACTTTGCTTGGCCTCCTGCCCTCAGTTTTGTAAAGAGTATTTTAGTTCCAGGTGTTTCGTTCTTTTCAGACAGCACTATGCTGACACCATGTCTGACGTATTTTGGAAGGGGATTATCAGTGTGAGACGCAGGAGTGGAGAGTATCTGATGGTGCTATGATCTGTCTGCAGATGACAACGTTCTGGACCATGTTTTCAATGAAGAACAATGCTCACGGTGATTTTGTATTCAAGATCTCGTATTTCAGCCTTTCCTCACATAGACCTCAGACCTACCTTACAGATTTTTCACCAGTCCTGTCACCAGCCTTGTCTCCTTCTGTTTCTGATGAGTCCTCAGATGGAACTACTAGTAATCAAGCAATGCAGCAGTCTTTCTCAGAAGAGTATTGTGGTAATGAAGATTGAAGCATTTGTTGTGTTGGCTATTCAAGAGCAAAAATAGTGGAAAACCTCGAATCTAGTCGTGCTGGTTCTGTCACTAGTGTTGGTTGAGGACTAAGAGTTAAGGATAAAACAAAGAGTTTGAATGTGTTCTCAGCTCGCCTGCCTTACATGTGGGAGCCCTCCCTCAGATGTTGGAAGTCATCTCTGCAGCTTTTTTTCATAAACCATTTTGCAGCTGTTTCTATACCCTGACTTAAAGTTGTTGGTGTTTTCTCGCATTCTAAAACTCTAAGCAATTGTTCAGGGAAAAACTGATGTCCCCTTAAAAGTCAGATTTTCATACACAGAAAGGATAAAAGTCATCAAATTCCTAACAGTGTTGCAGGAATAAGCAGGAAAGTTGACCCTTCTGAACTCTAATCTTACTTCAAGGATGGCCTCACTTTCTGTACTGTAATTCAGTAACTTCCTCTCAGGAGAATTCCCTGTCACAATGTGCTAATTGATTTGATGCTGCAGTTGTGGCCAGTGTTATGTCATTCTGCTTATAGCCACAGTGGATTGTGTAACATTTTTTTAGCTCATATAAATGACTTTACTGTTATTACTCAAATTCCATTAGTAGAGTAGAAAACAAGAAGAATTAATGATAAAGTTAACGTAGTGCACAGTGGAGCTATGTCCATTTATTATATTTTTGCAGGCTTGGTTCTCTGTCATTGCAATTTGCTATTGATTAATTGAAAGAAACATTAAAAGTAGTTATAAAAGGTTTTCAGTGACCTTCAGTATCTTTCTTCCCTTAGAGATTTAAAGTTAAGAGACATAAACCAGATTTTCAGCAAGCTGTAACTCTTCAAACAAGTAACAGAGCATGACCTTGAATGGATTATTGCATCTTGCAATGAATGAGGCATATGGAGAGGAGGTGAGGCTGTTATTGTGTATTGACTGATGGAGTTTTCTTACAATATTTGCTTCACTGTAGATGTTGATGTCAAATAATGAATCTGCCTTTTCTAAAGCACTGGTGTTTTTATTTGCATTACTTAGTTCCTACCTAAACTTTGTTACCTTGGGGCCGCAAATAGTTCTAAGTATAAATCATTTAAGAATCCTGTTTGTTGAGATTGTGTTTTAGCAACAGATGAAATAAGTATTTGTACATAATCAAGCTGTAAAATCATGTTTTGCAAATTTCTGAAGATAGAAGTTTGTTTTGGCTGGAAACACTCGGCAGAAAGGTAGGACAAGACTAATGATTCTGCTCCCTGCTGGGCATCAAACTTCAGTCCTTTCCACAGTGTCTGTCTTTACAATTTGCAAATGTTCATCTATGGCATTCAAAATAAGTAGATGCTGAAAAGTTCTAATGTATTGGACTTATCACCGATCTACACATGAGTGAAATAGAAATGAGCATTGAATGAACGTGTCAGGTTGGTTCAACTTCATCTGTAATCTCATAGTTCACCAGATCAGAGAATGTATCTTCTGTGACATTGATAGTTTATTCATGGTGGCATTTAATAAAAATTATGACTGATTCTGATTTAGTTCGGACTTCAAGACTCAGAACTAACAGTCGACAGTCTGCAATGACTACAACCTTTTCTTTATCTCCACCTTTCTATATTGGATGTATGAAAGCTGGAAACCTAGCTACAATACCAGGCTCTTGTAAAACTACTGAATTGAAATGCATGTCTTCTAATATATAATGCTCCTTTAAAGAAGGAAATCTGTTCTGTGTGTGCATGGTGAATAAGAAAAGCAGTGGATGCTAAAGAGCATCCCTTGGAAACATTTTCTAGCAGTGGGAATATAAAGCATTGAAAAGCTTCCTGAGCTGATTGTGGAGCCTCCATCACTGGAGGCATTTAAGAACAGGGTAGAGAAATCTGGCTCAAGAATGCCATAGGTACTTCTGATCCCATACAGAGAGAAAGTGGAAAAGATTACTTTAAAATCCTTACTGGTTATAATTTTGTTTCTTATGGCCATAAATGTATAAGAACCACTGTAAAACACTTAGCATACTATTTTGGAGACTGGAGGTGTTTTTCACTTATTTTTAGATCTTGACCTTAAGACTGAAAAATAACTTTTTCCTTCTGACTTTTGTTCTTTGCTTGGCAAACATTAGTTAAAAACACAGAGATGGAAAATATTTAAACTTTAAACTAGCATGAGCTTTTCTTTTTGTTGTTTGTTTGTGTGCTAGTTTCATTTGTGATGTCAACTCCAGTCAGGGAAAAAGGTGTAACTAACCTGGCACTGCACAGAGTGCAAAAATACTGTTATGCCAAAGCCCAAATAAACACTATCTACTGCTCAATTTTATTAATTTATTTTTATCAGTAATACTTAAAAAAAAATGTTGACAAATCTGGAAGGTGTTTCCCCATCAGATAATAATAATAAGTTCAGGTATATCATCCACTCCTTAATTTGCCCTTTTTAAACAGGAGCAGGTACCCAGAATTAATCACATAATGACTGAACACTTTCTGATCTACAACTGTGCATTTAAGCTGCATTAGAGCAATGATTTATGGGATTTCTAGCCCTTAGATCTGAATATAGAAAGATGAAGAATGAGTCCAAGGAAAATAAGGGTAGGAATGACCTCATTTTGTGGAGACACCATGTCTTGGTCAACTTCAGAAAGCTGTGAAGAAACTAGCTGCATCTTTCTCTATACAGTTATTTTACCACCATCAATGAAAAGATCCCAGGATCTGCTGCAGAATAAAGTGACTTTGGTTTCTAGAACATAAAGATACACTGATGTCTGCCTTCATATGCAGAAGACATCACTTATAATTAGCGTAATGTAAACATAATATGCCTTGGTTCATTTCATTTACAATAAGTGATCAATAAGCACTGTTTTGTCACCATACTGTCCCACACTAATTGTTGCTGAGGGAAATGGATGTCATTTCTCAGCAGGGAATATTCCTGACGTCACTGAGTTTGAGAACTTGCAGCTTCTAAGTACATGCAGTTTTCATCCTGTGCTGTAACACATCAGCAAAGTCATGTAGAAGTAAAATGCTTCATGGGCTCAGTTTACTCTCCAGCCTCCACTAATAAATTAATCATTAGTGACTTTTGGAAGGGAAAACAGACGGTGATGAGCTTGCAGATTGTCCATGTCACCAAAGTTCTGTCTTGGCTTCCCTGTGAAGAGATCCAGCATCACTGCTGGTAGCCCTTAATGTTTTAAATCCTTTGACTTCCAACTTGTCCATACAAGGTATTTGGAAGAGTGAGGTTCTCTTTTTACCATTTGTCTTTCACAGTGACTTGAAGAGTTTGGCAGCTTTCTTCTTCTTCTGCCAATTATTTGAATTTCTTCAGTCCGCAGTAAAACCAAAGAAAATAACTTCTCTCCATTATGATTTTGATGAGTTAGTTTGAATGCTAAATAATAGGCATAATTGAAAAATTTGTGAATCTTACATGTAATGTGATCACCAGTTTATAGTATTGCAACAACGTTTGTGATTCTGAGCAGCTGAAAATATTGGAAAAAAGCTGAGCTCTGTGCAGAAGAATCAGGACTCCTCTTGACAGACTCCCACAGCTCTTCCTGGACGCAAATACTGCTCCCTTGCTGGCTGGGGGTCACGTTGTTTTACAAGCCAACTTCACATGGCCTCAAAAATGGTTGTTTCTAGGCAGTCCACTACCTCTTCTGAAAAATTGGTTTCGTTTTTTTGGCCTCTGAAAGCTTAGAAACGTAGAAGTATCCAGTTATCTAGGTAATGGGCTTTCAAGCAACATTTTTATTAGGTGTTGGAGTTTAAGGTTTTTTGTACGTAGGTTTGTTTGGTTCCATGTCATGATACCATCGAGTAATACTTCACTTGGATAGCAAAAAATGTATTCATATTTTATTTGCCTTGTATTGAATGGTTCCTTTTTTCTTTCCACTTACCAGAAGAAACAAACCTACGTGGTTGATTTGACCTTTGGGTTCACAACAGAAAGACACTTGCTGTGCTTAACATGAGGTGGCATGCTCCAGACAAGCAGAATCATACAAACACCACCTAGGTAAGGCAGGCAAACTAACTTTATGTTTAGTATAAATTTACTTGGTGTGAGAAAATGTAAAATCTGTTTGCTGCAGCATTCCTGTAATATAAAACTAACACTTGTTTGCATACTGCGTTGGAAGTGCATGCTCATTACTGCCTACAGGGCTGCACACAGTTACCTTCAAGAATTGTGCATAGCCACAGGGATGGGAAATTTTTCCTGAATATGGGAGGTCTGAGGCCAAAATGAGGACAAAAACCTTCTGTCAATATCCAAATATTCTGCTTCTATAACACTTTAAAGACTGAACTACTGTTTTCCGGGCCTTTCCTGTCTGTGGTGTCCCCAGGGATTTTGGATGATCAACATACTAATAGATTTCATAATCAAACAGTGAGAACGTGTGATCAAGAACTTCACTGCTCCACAGACTAACCTTTTTTACAAGTCATGGTTTAACTTGCAGTTTCCTTCATGTAGTAGCTTTAAGATTTTTGGGGGCGAATTTTCTTTGGCTGCTCTGGATGGATTTCTCAATCTGCTCTGTGTCTTCTGATGGAAAGTGCTGGATTTAGACTGACTGAGGGAAAGTGCTGGACTGAGACTCTTTCTTTCACAGACAAGAAGCAGCACAGTCTCCCTTCCTTTCATGCTGTCACCTCTGTACTGCATCCTTCCTTTAGACAAGCCTGGGTGGGGGGAAACGAGAACATCAGCCTCTAAGGACTGGTCCATTTGCCGGATCCCTTACTGAAAATGGTGTGATAGCCCCTCTTTGGAGCTGGAAGATGACTCTCTAATTCTACCCCAAATGTGAGTGGTAAAATGCCTTGGGGTGTTTCGAGAGCCTTTTCTGAAACTCCACTGGGGTCCAGATGTCTCATAGCTTTTGTGATCTTGTGAGTAGTTTCAGAAGGAAAATCTGTGAGGGATAGGGATATGAATCATCCGTCTATCCTGTGTCCATGAAGAAGAAATAAAAACCCCGATCCAAAAAAAATCCATTTAATTCTGGAATTTTCTGACCTATTTTGGTGCAAGCCGATCTAAAAAAAAAAATTAAACTACTCTCCTGATGAGTTTCTCATATTGTTTACTTTTGTAACGTTCTCTGTGGACTAGCAGCCAGAAATGACGTCCACCCGTCGTCCAGCATCAGAGAATAAGAACTTCAGAGGAAGGAATGCAACTTCATAAATAGGAAACCACAGATACTAATGGGGAGCAGAGGCAAACCTGCAGGTTAAAAAGTAGTTGCAAGAGAAGCCCATACATCCACACTGCGTGGAGATTCAAAGATGATTTCAGCTCTAGCCTTTGTTTTTCTCCTCTGCCTCTCTTGTCCTTTTTCATCATGTCAGCAAAGAAGAGCAGGTAAGAGATTCTAATTTTCTCTATATTTTCGGGACTCCTGTGCTTTCTAGACTGCTCTGAGTATTCTGTTTTGCAGCAGGGAATGAGGAAGAAGATAACATTTCAGCTACATCTGCTGGATCCTGAAAGCAGTGTTTAGGGATTTTGTAGTCTTGTATGAAACTCAAAGCCGAACTCTTTAAATGTTCAGTCTTAGATTTTCCCCCACTTTCCTGCCTGATTAGCGATGTATTTTTAAGAAAAACAATTATTTCGGGGCAAATGGAAATGTTGTGTTTTATAATGACCTACAAGAGACAATTTGTATTAATCTGCATTTTGCATGTGATTAAGAAAATAGCTCCTGCAGGATGTCCTGTAGCAGGAGCCTTGGCTATTCTCTCTGCTTGTGCACCTAGAGCCTAGAGTAGCCCTAACTTCTAGGAACTTAGCCATGCTTAGTTCAACTTAGTCCATTACAGAAGTTCCACTTCTCTGAACAGCCTGTTAGGGGACTTCAGCCTCAAGGACTGTGTACCAAGAGATTCAAATGTGTGCCTGTGGAAAGAGAATGAGCCCATAGAGAAAGATGCATAGTAAAAGAAATGTCTGCAAGTGCATAGATTCAGTTTGGGAATTGCTCCTGAGAGGTTGACTCATTATTGTGAATTTGAAACTTGAAACAAAACAAAAGAACACTTATTTGAGGCATATCTTGCTATTAGGAATGGAACATTCTTCCATAATAAAAATAACAAAGCTGCCTGAAGCCTTGATACAGAGCTTATTCAAAACTCCTTTTTGAAGTTCAAATTATGTGAAAGCTCCTTGTTTTCAATAAAATAAGAAATGTCACTTTCATTCACTCATTCTGTCTTAAAATTTGTGGTACTTTCAGTTTAGTTCCCAAACCAAAATGTATTGGAGAGGTTACAAATATTCATCAAGTCCTTTTGGTTCTATGCAGGGAAAACCCACAAGGCTTTTCAGGTTTGTCACCTGAGTTTTTACTCAGCAGCATGGGCTGACACACTGCCTCTGGTGCTGGCATATTCTTCATGCCTGGAGGAAGCAGACACCCAGCTCTAGCTAATTTCCCTCTGATCATTTGCCTCATGTTTAGTAGAAGACACTGCTATTCCTGTCTTCATAAAGGTTTGCTTGCACTGTAGGCAAGGTGTGACATCTGTTAAAAGATTAATTAATCTAGGAAAGCCTTGAGAAACGAGGTTGTACTCTCTCATGGCAGTCAGGAGAATGCCCAGAGTTGAACTTTTCTGTCCAGTTGTTTTTAAATTATTCATATTTTCGTATATATTTTTAGAAACAGTAAGCTACTTCCATTCATTCTTTTAGGGCGAAGCTGAAGAGCGCAGACTAGATTTTTAGCATGCCTCAGTAGATTAGGCAAGTCTAGAATCTACCACATGAGAAGGAAAAGTCATGCATAGATGCAGAAGCACCTCTTGTGTCCCAAAGCCACTGCAAAGCAATTTGAAACTGCCACTACCCAAAATGAACCCAGCTTCGTGCAGCAAGAAAGTCTGAACCTTGAGAACAGGCTATGCAACAGCTGAGGTGCTGGTTTTCCACGTTCAGTGCTTGGCAGCACATTTGGGATAGACTCAGCAAAGAGCTTTGATTTACCTGTGCCCTTCATAGTAACTTTCACAGCAGTGAATTATTAATTTGCTTCTTTTGGCAGCAAAGGCTTCCAACGTGTGAACTGCTCGGACTATGCCAGATTAACAGCTACCACAACTGCCAGGCTGCCAGGACAATTTGTTTGCTGAGAGGTAGCTGTTACCTGAGTGACAAGCTTGGCTGATTATCACCGCCAAGAGCAAATCCTTGCCTATGTACAAGTCTTTATTACTTCCAAGCAAGCTTCTAGTTAGGAACTGGGAGAAACTGGTGTGGAGGATTCTGTGTCTTTAATATAAAACATAAGTTAATGATAACAGTTGGTTTGTACTGCTAATAGCTCTCCTGTGTTTTTCCCAACCACTGTGTTTTTGGTAGGAGTTGAAGTTGGGCCTGAAATGCTGGAAGAGATGAGAGAAACTAACCGTGTGTTAATGGAAGTTCGAGACTTGTTGAAACAGCAGGTAAGTGAGAAAGAGATCTTGTTTGGTGCTCAAGGTCAGTCACTGAATCTTCTGCCTTAAGTGCTGAGTTCTGGGATGAGGGGGCCTCTTCCTGTGTTGGATGAAATAAGCCATAGAATTATTGCTGTGAACACCAGAGTCAAGAGGTGATCTCACAGTTAGGTCTGTTGTTCTGAGAAGAAGTAGATTCGTATGATTGCAGATTCTGCTGTTTGGAACTATGTCTGCTGAAAAGCAGTGTACACAGAGAATGAATTTTTAAAAGAAAAAAAAAAGACATGCTCACAGTAGATGTATATTGAACTGGAAAAAAAAGTCACTTTTTCCTTGGTTTTGTGGGCACTTGAAATCAGTAACGTCCAAATTTGGAAGATGGAAGAGACCTTCCAGCCATCTATTAGGGTCCTGGAAAGGAAAGTCACATGGAGTCTAAACAAGCTCTGTATTCACTTTCCTCTTGTTGTTTTAATCCTAAGCCTTTCTGGCTCTGGTATTTTCTTAGGGAATTTGGAACTTCTTGGGTGCTTAGATCCTTTCCCATTTTAACGAGGAGATGGTGGTTTGTCTGGTCAGCTCTTTTAGGTATAGAAAAAGGTTCCGTTCTCCCTTTATCCATTCTGGGAGCTGAGGGCAGCAGCTTCTGCCTGCCAGCTAATTGGAATGGCAGACAGGTCTGTGTGCCAGTGCAAACTGGGCGGCCTCTAATCTGCAAAAACATCTGTTGCATTGAGTTACTCTCAAATTTCAGGCTTCTGCATAAATACCCAGTGTTTACTAGGAATCAGGTCAGACATGGTTCCTGGCAGCCTGGAGCAATGATTTCCAGTGTTCCCTTCCAGCTTAGTGCTTACACTCCATATAGATTTTCTATTTGTTCTTTCTCTCACTCTTGCCACCTACTTTTTTTTTAATCCATGGACTTTTTCTAAATGGCACTTTCAAGAAAACCTCTTCCCCAGAAGACAAACTGACATATGTCAATGGAAAGCCAGGAGGCAGTTCATAAAGTCTTAATTTGTGCAAAGACTTTCTAAAATTTACTTTTTCTTGTTTCATCATCTAGAGATGTTGGCAGTAAGGACAGCAAAAGATGTAATAATAAAAGCCCTGGTCTAGTCTCCTGAGCCAAAGGCTGAAGAATTCTCGGTGCAAAGGAACCTCTGATATTCATTAGCAGCTCTCCAACATCTCCCCTCTGCATTCTGTCACCCACTCCTAATGGGACATGTTCCGGGGATTTGGGTTAAATGTACTTCTGCATTAACTGATCAAAATACATAACCCCCAACCACGTTGGAGGAAACAGAGAATCTAACATAGAATGAAATCTTGCTGCTATATGTGGAAGCTGGCAGAGAGACATGAGCAGATGATTTTGTCCAAGTACAAAGTGAAACATCTTAATAGTGGAAACACGAAGTCCATAGGGCGTGTAGGGGTGGTCACATATTGTGCCTGAGCATTGGCTGTAGATAGCCAGTAAGGCTTTTTCAGGAAAGAAGCCTGCTAGGATTCCTGTCTGAGATGCTACAGTCATGAAAATGTTTGCTTGAGACTGACACTTATTTTTGCCTGTCCCATATTCCAGCAGCTTCTTTTTGCTGCCAGTGTGACAGATCATCTCTTTATTGAAGAAAGCTTGAAGGAATAGGAGCCTAGAGGAGAACAGAGGATGTCTGGAATAAGGAGCATTTGTGAATAGGTTCAAAACATCTTCATGGTGAGGGCATTAGGGCTAAAAAATGGTATAAGCAAAGTCAGAGGTGACCCATGTTTTTGCAGAAATGGCACACAGGGGAACCTTCTCCTGACTTTGTCTATATAGTATGTGAGCTACAGATCACAGAGTCATAGAATCACCAAGGTTGGAAAAGACCTCCAAGATCATCCCGTCCAACTGTCCACCTACCACCAATATTTCCCCACTAAACCGTGTCCCTCAGTACCACATCTGAATGTTTCTTGAACACCTCCAGGGACGGTGACTCAACCATTTCCCTGGGCAGTCCATTCCAGAGCCTGACCACTCTTTTGGAGAAGAAATTTTCCCTAGCATCCAACGTGAATCTTCCCTGGTGCAACTTGAGGCCATCCCCTCTAGTCCTAAATAATGCACACCTCTCTAGAACTGTTAATTCAGCATCCTCTAGAGTAGAAGACCCAAATAAAGTAGATTCCTTTTCATCCATGGCACTTTTTTTATGTTTTGAGTGTTTCCAGCATCTGTAATGGAATAGTATTATCTAGTTAGCTTGTAGGAATACTCCAGTAGGGAGTGACTTTCAGCAGAGAGAACAAGCCACCTCAGCTTCCTGAATGTCTACAACGTAGACTTGAGGGTAAGAGTTTGTTTGTTTGTAAGTAGCTGTGCACTCTCAGACACCCTGTTTTCTGGCAGTGGAACTATTAGCTTGCGTGGCAGCAAAACTCAGCCTTTGGCCAAGTGGTGATTCTTGTTTTCTTCTAGATTAAGGAGATAACATTCCTGAAGAACACAGTCATGGAGTGTGATGCCTGTGGTGAGTTACTGAGTTGAGCCCTGTATTCAACTGCTTCCTCCATGTGCTTCATACCTTTGTGTCCAAACAAGTAGTAAAATGCCATATGTAACCATCTGCCCTAAGGAATTAGCTTGTTTCACAGCTACCCTGAGTATCAGAGGGTAACACTTGGTGTTAGTGATGCTTTTTTTTCACCATGGCATTCTGCACGCATGGACCAGTGTTCCGTGCTGTTTTCATGGTTCAGTGGCAATTGAAGTTATTACCCCTTTGCTGAGCATGGGGTGCAGAAGCAGCATTAAAAATTTCATATGTCTTTCCAGCAGAAATTCTGCATTTGCTCCGTCCACAGTTTCTAAAATAAACTTTATTAACGGTTCTGTGACATGCAATGCTGTGCTTCTCAGGGTGGCTGTGTGCTAGTGCAGAAAGCTGCCCAACCACGTTTCTTAATAACCCAGCCCATGGCCTATGTTAGGATTGCCTGGGAATGCACACCGGCTGTCCTGTGGGATATAGCTGGCTACTCTTGAGCTGAGAGTGGAAGAGAACATCACCCCCAGGAGGCATTGCTCCGCTACTCATTCCATCTAATGTTGTCACCTTCCAAGCAAAAAGGGTGTTTACAGAGTATTCAGGACACAGGGTCATAAATTCTCCCATGTACATCTTGCCCTCTGTTCCTCACTAAATGGTTTTTCTGGACTGGAACTTACTTTTAATACATCTGACTTTCAGAAAGCATGGTTCATGGAGATGCTCTGTTATTTGCCAGTACATTTGAAGGGCGGAGCAATAACTATTTCTCCATTTGGAGAGATTGTACTTTTGCTGGAAAAGAGATTAGCCAAAGCTTCTGGGACCTGTAGTGCAGAAATGCATTCATCCACACCAGTTGTTTTAGTAACTCTCTCATAAAACTGTCTTGAACTTTCTCTCTGTTACTTGATCTCTGACTTCCCCACTTGCTTTTGTGCTCTATGTGTGTTCTCCTCCTATACTCCTTGCTGTAGAATTTGAGCCTCTTTTCGTCATGCATTGAACGATGTGGCTCACAGCAGTTATGTGTGCTTCTCTTATTATTTCTCAGAAAGAGGAGCATTAAGAGAGGAGGCCTCTGTTTTAGTGAAGATTTTATTGGTGCTAACATAGAGTGTTGGGGTTTTTTTTGTTTGTTTCAGATTTTTAAAATTGAGCTTTTAAGCTACAGAAGGCAGGAGGAAAAAGGGCAGTGGATGTGGAAGATCAGTGACAACTGTAGCTTCTAGAAAGTTTATTCACAGTCCTGAGTTAGCCTTCAGTGAAGTTTTGGCTTCCGACCCTTTGCAGCGCTTCCCAGACTTCAGCTTCTGCTGTGTGGGTTGTGCTTTAGCCAGGTGTCTGGGTCTGTGCTTCCAGTGGGATGTAGATGTAGAGGAATCGGGGAGAGAACTGTTCTCTGTGGAACTCCAAAAGCAAGGGCATTACACCAAAGGGAGGGCAGCATGACGGGAGTTTTGGAATAGGAGAGAAGACTTCTGGATTTATTTATTTATTTTGGTCTTCTCTGACTCAGAAATCAGTCCAGCTGCTGCTTCTGGCTTTTTTTTTCCTCTATTTGCAAAGCAGAGCTACAGCTGCTTAACTCTTAAAAAGCTACAAGGAAATGTCCTGTGGATGAGGCATACTGAAGTCTTCTGAGACAGCGGGACCAGCTTCGGATAGGGTCTGGCAAAGATAACTCCTTCGTTAATCTTCCTTTTGTCCTCTAGGCATACACACTGAAGCGACAGGCCCTGTCATCACTGTGACACAGTTTAACAGATGCGTCCCAAACCCCTGCTTCCCTGGAGTGGCCTGCACTGAGACCAGCACTGGCTTCCGCTGCGGACCCTGTCCCCCAGGCTATTCAGGGAATGGGTCCCAGTGCACAGATATCAATGAGGTAAGAAACAAGGAGTTTGGGCTGGCAGTTACAAAATGATCTCACTTTTCTTGAAGTGTTGTGGGTTCATCTTGTGGCTGTAAAGAAAAGTCTTGCAATTCCCCTATGAACTGAAGCTCAACAGAAACAACATTTCAGTGGAACAAAGTCAGTTCCTCACCCTGCCTCAAGCTGTGTTCCATGTTCGTTTTATATCCAGTACAGCGAGGCATTTATTTCTAAAAAAGACAGACTCAAACAAAATAAATCTTTTGGTTGCAGAAAGGTGAGTTTGGAATACTAAAAAAAATCCCTTTTGGCCTTAAAATCTTTTGAGCTAGTGGCTGATGAGTTGTTAGAGATAAGATTTATTATGTGTGGAACAGAATCAAATGCTACCCAAATAGTCCTTCATACAGTAAATCTTAGCACACCACATGTATTGCTTCCTTTCTGCCTTGAAATTAAACCTTGCTAGGCAGATATTGTTTCACTTTTTTTTTATATGAAGTGTGGTATTTAATCATGTTTATTCTGTCTGTATTCAAAGCTTTACTCAGCCATTAATTTTCTGCGTCTGTAAGGTTCCTTAGTTCTGTGGTTTCCAAATCGTAGTCTTATTCTCCCCTATTAGTCCAGCAAGTAACTGTAAACGTCTTTCAAAGCCATGTCACCTCTATAGCATTTATAGCAGTTTAAAAACCTGCTGAAGTTAAAAAGGTTCCTGAGACATTGTGAGGTTGATGATAATCTGTTAGCCACCGAAATGTTGAAAGTGCCGTATTAATGTAAAGCATTTGCTAGCGCAGAGCATAAGAATTCAGTGAGAATAATAAAGTGTTGAAGGTAATGAAGCAAGCAGTAATATCAACTTTGGAAGGATAATTGCTTCCCAGAGTAGTAAACAAACAACTGTTGTTGTCTTTCAAAACCAGTTTAAGAAATTACCCAGTTCTCTGGATTCAGAGACAGCCAGGAAGAAAAGTGTGAAGTGAAGCCAGCACTTTGCCTGGGCAATTGATGTCACCTACGAAGAATTAGTCTTGAAATTTTATTTGTTTTACTTGTCTGCACATACTGAAACTTGGGAGAACAACTGAGACTGGGAAGCTGCATTTTCCACTTGTAAGGAAAGCCAGTAACTTCTATGCATTTTTGTTTTGTTCTTTAGAAAATAAAAGCACAATAGCTGGATCTTATCCAGCAAGGCCTGCTTTGGGAACTGCCTTCACAACTGGCCTTGAGCAAGCCTGCCTCACAGTTCTGTATAACTTTTTTCTTGTTTACAGTGCAGTGCAAACCCCTGCTTCCCAAAGGTCCAGTGCATTAATACTGTTCCTGGCTTCCGCTGTGATCCCTGCCCTCCTGGCTTCACTGGGCAAATGGTTGAAGGGGTTGGACTAGCTTATGCCAGGGCCAACAAACAGGTAAGGCACAGAAACTCCTCCTTCAGAAACCATTGACTCTTTCCCCTCTGTTACTGTAATTAATTCAGGGGTCTTGGAACCCTCAAAGAAATTGGAGGGAACTACAAGAAGTGTGATACAATGACAGGAAGGAGTTGCCAAGGATGTCCTAACACATCAGCAGCAAAGCATTTCACTCTAAGATCTTCCACTGCTGAATTTATGCTGGTCAGAGTGCCATGTCTGTGACAGATTCGAGACTGTGAATCCAGCCTGAGGAATCCCTCATACCAGGGCACAGAAGAATTGATGCAGCTAGTTGGTACCCAGTCCCTCCTCATGTAGACACATACAGACAGATTAAAATTTGAGAAATAAACAAACAAAAACTAACACCTAGTCTTACCACGGTATATAAGAATATACTGACAAAAGCAAGACTGGCATGTGGCTTGCGTTATTTAGAGAGCTGCTAGCTGGACATAGGACACAGTCTTTGACCTTCTTGCTCCACTTACTCTCTTCTATCCTTTTACAGTAAGTAGATACTCTGACAGCTCAGCTCAGAGCTAAGCTATTTCACCAGGCTAAAATCTCTGGTGACTCTCTAGAGGGTGGACACCTTTCCTGGGGTCAGGAATGTTTCTGGGATCTGGCTCAGTCATGTCTCGAGGAAAACTTTGAGCTCTCAGCCCCAGTAAGGTGTGTTGGGAGCTTTGTTTCTGTATCTAGTGATGTCCTAATTCTGCAATCTGACATGATATCTGCTTAAGAGTGAACTCAATGTCTATTTTGTTCTTTCTGGGTAGGTTTGCACTGACATCAATGAATGTGAGACAGGTGCTGCCAGAAACTGTGTCCCAAATTCTATCTGTATCAATACAAGGGTAAGTATTACTGGAAAGCCTCAGGTAAATCCCCCTTCCCTGGGCTCTGGGGCCTCTATTGCTGTGGCAATCCAGCTGCTGAAGAGAGTTTACAGGAAAGATTTGCCCAGACTCAGGTTATAAGTAATTCCCTATTGTTTTTTCTCACAGGGATCCTACAAGTGCGGAGCTTGTAAACCTGGCTTTGTTGGGGATCAAATCACTGGCTGCAAGAGCCAGACAGGGAGACTCTGTCCTAACGGTGAAGTCAGCCCATGCCACGAGAAAGCACAGTGCATCGTGGAGCGGGACGGGACCATCTCCTGTGCGGTAAGGCCCAGGCCTCCCTGCCCTGGGGTCTGCTCAGTGCCATTTCTCCTACGCTGTGCTTGCTCTCTTGGGTCTGTCACTGCCCTCTCCTGGACAACATGCCTTGTCGGCTCAGAATTGCTCCCTGTTAACACCTGAGCTCTCTTGGTAATCTCAGCAGAAGTGGACTGCTCCTGACACCTTAGATTCTCTGTTGTGTCAGTTTTTGTTGTTTGTTTTTGGTTTTTTTTTTTTGCTGCTGCTGTTTTGTTTTGGTTTGCTTTTTTTGTGTCTCTTAAGCACTATAAATTTTTAAGTCTTGGAGCATTACTTGCAGCTGAGAAGGGAGACAAACCATTCAAGCAATCTGCTGGACCAAAGTTCTGCTGATGTATCTGTCTTTATAATCTTAGAAACAAGCAGAGAGCTTGTATTTGAACTACTTAAAAATGCTATTTACAGCTGAAGTGTCTCTTTTAGATGACATTTCACCTGTGGAGCATTGTGTACCTGGATTTACAATGTTTTCTCCTGGTTCTCATGTAAAGCCTTCAGTTTTGGAGACTCACCAGCAGCCTCATTTTGTTTATCTGCTGTCTTCCAGTGCATTGTGGGGTGGGCAGGGAATGGCTACATCTGTGGGAAGGATACAGACATTGACGGAGTCCCAGATGAGAAGCTGCGCTGCTCTGACAAGAAGTGCCGCAAGGTAAGATGCAGTTCTCATATATTTAGTTAGAAAGAGTCCATCACAGGAATGCTTAGCCAGAAGTGGGTGATTCTGATTTGAGGACAGGCCTCACCCTGCCTTTGATGCTGTTGAGATCCTGCTCAGCATGCAGAATTCAGAAAGGCTCCATGGCACATGTAGCTTGCCTGCATGCCCTGCCACTTCATCCTTCTTTTCTTTTTAGGATAACTGCATGACTGTCCCCAACTCTGGCCAGGAGGATGCAGACAGGGATGGAATCGGAGATGCTTGTGATGATGATGCTGACGGAGACGGGATATTAAATGCTGAGGTTGGAATTCTAAGGCATACCCTGTCATACCTAAATGTACTGAGAGGTCCTGCAAAGCAAACTGCCTGCAGCTTTAATGTGACTACAGAGAACCTGCAGGTCACAGCATGTAATGTTTTCTTTTAAATCTGGCTGATATGAATACACAAGTTTCTGCGGACTGGACTCTAACTGAGGTCAGTCAGATCTTGGAACGTCTGCTGGACCTGACCAAGATGCTGATGATGAGGCCTCATTACAGATACACCATGAGGCACTCTTGTGTCTGCTAGAGGTTCTCACTTCCCTCTTAAAAAAAAAAAAAAGACAGCAGGAAAGAGCGTAACACTGAAGAGACTCTACAAGTAACAGTTACCTGAGAGACAGGGAGCCTCTGTCACTTGGTCAGGCCCTGGGTGGAGATATTTTCAGGCGCTCCTGCTATTCCCTGAACAGGGAGTAGAGGAAACTAAGCCTGGTTGCAGATTTTCTCTGAGCAGCCCAGCAGCCTCTGATCACATACCTCATAACCTTCATCTTTCTCACTCCTCGGGAGTGTGCTCGTTCCCCTCAGCAAGTCCCTCTCTCCTGCAGGACAACTGCGTGTACACACGCAATGCAGACCAGCGCAATGCAGACAAGGATAACTTTGGTGATGCCTGTGACAACTGTCGTCAAGTGAAGAATGATGACCAGCGGGACATTGATGGTGATGGGAAAGGAGACGAGTGTGACGATGACATAGATGGAGATGGTAAGAGCAGCTGCAGCTGTACCAATGCAAGAACAAGATAGCTGATCAGCATGAAGCTATAGATCCTCATAACAGGTACCAGCACTCAGAGGCTTATGCTATGCAAGAGAAGAACTTATTCTACTGGGATGAAGGACACTTCTGTTTTTAAAATGTCCAGATGAGCAGTCAGGCCAGTATCCTTCAGAGTTCAGTTCTCAAAGGGGTTAAAGATCTGTCTTCAGGATGATGCTAACAATTTTTCATAGCACTTTTATTGTACGCAGTTAAAGTCAAACTTGTTTCAGGCTTCAGAAAGATATACGACACAAACTGATGTCAGCCCAGACAAGGACAGTACTTTGTGCTGTGATTTCAACTTGTGGAGAAGTACAGGGATATCCAAGTTGTTAGAAGCTACTGGCTCAAGGCACTATGTGTCAGGGCTGTGTTCTGGGAGAAAAAACATCACCAGTGACTGGCTTTAGAAACAGTCTGTGAGCTAGTGATGCTGTATTTGCACAAAGGCTGCCTTCAAAAGCCAAAAATCACAACTGCTGCTGGCCTGAAACATACATATTTATTTACAGATTATTTCCAGTGCATCTAGTGCTGTTTGGGTCTTGCTACTTCCTGCCAAGTAGCTCCCTGCTGGCATGATTTGTTGGTGTAGTAGGTAAACGCAGAGAAGTGGGAAGTGAAGTCATGCAGCTTGCCAATTAGATTGTTCCTTTCCTGTCTCAGGCCTTGAAAAGACACTGTCTAAATCTTCCATGTCAAATAGCCAAGATTAACTTGGACTTATTTTTTAATTATGTAGACGTCTAGTTTAGAGGAAAAAGAATCTGTCATAGTTTAGGGAACCGCAGACAGCTTCATCGTCATCCTGTTGGCCGCTCATTCCTGCACAGATAGGGCTCCAGGCTGGAGTCACATTCCTCAGTCCTTCAGCTTTTCCTAAGGAATGCAGTTAGGGACATTTCCTCTCAGGTTCACGTATGGACAATAGCATCTTAGGTATCCATGAGGATGCAGTCTGAAGTATGTTTTAAGATCAGTTGCTGATGATGTCCTCCTTCCTCCTTAGCTACTAGGATGTAACATGATGTTGGCAAAATGTATGCTGAAGTTGAAACTGTTGCCTTATTGCACAGATTCAACTGTCATAGATTTTTGTCATCTCTTACATCCAAAAGAGGTCTTGCTGCATATACATATACCGGAATAGCCCTATTGCCTTGACAGGTTGTCCGCATGTTTTACAGGGATCAAAAATCCAACGGACAACTGTAAAAGAGTTCCTAACCCCGATCAAAAAGATAGCGATGGTGATGGAGTTGGAGATATTTGCGATAGCTGCCCAACAGTCAGTAACCCAGACCAGGTAAGGAAGCACTTCCATTTTTGCAGTGTTACAGCTTCCTTTCTCTCACTCAAGACAGTGCCCACATCATCTGCCTAAAGCAGATACCTGACAATTCCCCAAGATTACCACTTGTGAATTTTAACTGCAGTCCTGCAGTACAAACTGACAGTCCCCCCTGGAATGTCCTAGTGTGTAGCGGGGCAAGTCAGAGAAGCAGCTTTGCTCTCTGGTGTTCTCTCTTACTGCCCTATTCATCTGGGTTTGGAAAGACTACTGCTTAAATTCATCAGTACAATGTGCAAGTGCTGCAGAAGGAACTCTCCCACTGTTTTCAGCTCTGTTTCTGATATGAACGGCAGTGCCAGCACCTCTCTTGTTTCTCCTTTAATGCCCAGTTCTCCCACTGACCTACGTTTAAATGATTCTTGCTTTATTTTCCTAGAAAGATACTGATCATGATCTAGTGGGAGATGTCTGCGACACCAACCAGGACAGGTGAGATCTTACTGCAGAAATTATACTTGGGTTGTGTGGAGTTTTGGGGACGCAGGGGTGGAAGGCATGCACTGGTAACCATGACAAGTCAGCTTGGCCTTAATTTGTATCTTTTTATTCAAACAAGGGAGGTGGAATTTTCTTCTAACTTCAGAAAATTTGCTCCTGGAAGTACAGCCCAAGGCCTAGCAGCTGTAAGCTTGCTGACAGCAGGCTTGCTTTTCGTTAGCTATCCCTCACAAATTTGTTCATGGACCACAGCTGGAATATTCCTGATCTATTTGTGCAACTAATAGCTCAAGACATTAAAAGGCCAAAATCACCAACTTCCACTGTTCTTGTAGAAGACTCCAGCTGCTACAAAGCACATGCAAACTTTTGGGGAAAAAAAGTAAGTGGATGATCTTTACCTGTATAATGCATTTTCTTCACCAGTGATGGCGATGGCCACCAAGATACAAGAGATAACTGCCCATCAGTGCCTAACAGCTCCCAGGTGGACACAGACAATGATGGGCTAGGAGATGAATGTGATGATGATGATGACAATGATGGGATTCCAGATGAGAAACCTCCAGGCCCTGACAACTGTCGGCTTGTCCCTAACCCTGGCCAAGAAGATTCAGATGGTAAGGGAAACATGCATATTAGCTCTGCTTGGGGGTCCTCCATACCTAGTGGCTAATACGTAGGAGTTTGACCTTCAGATGGGCAGGAAGTAAGACCTCCTCAGTACTGACTTGAGACAGTTCTACATCATTTTTAAATCTCCAGACATCAGAATTATATTTGGGAAAAGTTCTCTTCCAGAAGTACCTACAGTGTGAGGTGCTGCTTCCATTCATAGCATTCCTGTAAGCAGCAGATAAAGTGTCAGGGTTTCTTCACTCCTGACAAAAAGGAAGAGTGCTCTGAACATCTCTTAGACATATCTACCTTAAGCTGTGCTAGCCACAAGCTAGCTGAGTAAAACTTAGGTGCAAAGGGTAGGGGAAATTGAAAGCTTGATTATTCTGTCGTCTCTCTCAGGCGATGGTGTAGGAAATATTTGTGAAGATGACTTTGACAGAGACATGGTGATTGACAGAATTGATGTGTGCCCGGAGAACGCAGAAGTGACGCTAACAGACTTCAGGGCTTTCCAGACAGTTGTGTTGGACCCTGAGGGTGATGCGCAGATTGACCCCAACTGGATTGTCCTTAACCAGGTAGGACATTACTCCAGAACTGGATAGCAAGTATGGCAGTAGCAAGCCTGTATAAAATTGGATGGAGTTTTCATTGAAAGCCTGCAGGCTTAATGCTACTGTTCAGTAATGCCCTGGTCCTAGATAGAGGTTCACCTCTGGTGTACCTCTCTCTGCTCATTTAACAAGAGGAAAGTCAGTACACTTGGGTTGGAGGTACTAATTAGACAACGTTCATCTTTTACAGGGCATGGAAATTGTCCAAACCATGAACAGCGATCCTGGCTTGGCTGTAGGTGAGGCACTTATTTTTGTCCTATGAAAAAGTTATTGTGCACTTCACAGTGCAGCTTTTAAAATTATTTCAGATACTGCATGATTCTATCTACCTCCTGGAAAATATTGTTTGTAGTAAGCAGAGCCTTCAGATTTAGCTTAGTAAAGTCTACCTCCCTCATCTGAATCTGTAAAGAAATGGATGGACGTTTTACCTCAGAATGCAGAGTGCTTGTTTTCCTGCCAACTACAGGTTATACAGCATTCAATGGAGTGGACTTTGAGGGCACGTTCCACGTCAACACTGCCACAGATGATGATTATGCTGGCTTCATATTTGGCTACCAGGACAGTTCCAGCTTTTATGTGGTCATGTGGAAGCAGATGGAACAGACATACTGGCAGGCAAACCCCTTCCGAGCAGTCGCAGAACCTGGTATTCAACTGAAGGTAAAGAAAGCTTTGAAAAAGAAGTCAGTAATGGGATTTTGGTCTTTCTTAGCTGTGCTGCTTTGACACACACAGTGGGGCAGCAGCTATGGTCAATCAGCTCTTTACCCACACATTTCACCAGACTCTTCTCCACATCAGGCAGTGAAGTCCAAAACAGGCCCAGGTGAGTACCTCCGCAATTCTCTCTGGCACACTGGGGACACCACAGACCAAGTCAAACTGCTGTGGAAGGATCCTCGCAACTCTGGCTGGAAGGACAAGACATCGTACCGCTGGTTCCTGCAACATCGGCCTCAAGTTGGATACATCAGGTAAAGGGTTTATAGGTTCCTTTGTATGGCTGAGTAGAAGTTCAGCACAAAAAGAAAGCATCTCCAGTGTGTAGTAATGCAGTAAAGAGGAGGGAGAGTGACTGTGGAACCATTTCTGTGAGTGCATCAGTCTCATGTCCATGTCCTACACAATTGTACTCTTCTAGAGCTCGCTTCTACGAAGGCCCTGAAGTTGTAGCAGACACTGGAGTTGTCCTTGATACAACTATGCGAGGAGGGCGCCTGGGAGTCTTCTGCTTCTCCCAGGAGAACATTATTTGGTCAAACCTGCGTTATCGCTGCAATGGTGAGTTAATTTTGAAAGTCAAACACAGGAATTGTTGCCATTTTGCTTTAACAACTTAATCTGTTCATGGACAGCCTACACATACAGCTGGAAAGGGATATCAAGCAGTAGCTGAATTCTGTTTTTCATTTCCACTTCTAATCTATATTTACTTTTATCTCCTCAGATACTATTCCAGAAGACTATGAAACATTTAAAGTTCAGCAAGACTAACCTGAATTTTAAACGTCCAACAAAATTTGCTTATAAAAAAGTGCTCAGCTGCCCCACTGTTGCCTCTGGTATACTGTATAAAGAACTGTAAGTAATATACCACTGCACTCTGCACAGCACCAAGTGTCACTGCACTATCTGGCATGTTTTCTACAACAGCAACTTTTCTGTAAATGCTATGAAATCCTCTTGGAACAGCAGAAGCATAGACATCAAGTGTGCATAGAAGCCTGTGCCGCTGTTCTCTACACTACATGGAGAAAGATGTGCTGAGAAGCTACAGCAGTAGCTGAATTGTTTGAGTAAGATTAGCGTGGATGATTCCAAGGACTTTTTTCCCTACTCAAAGGCTCTCAAATGTAAATCTTATCTTTTTCAAGACCTACTACAAAGCAAATCCAGCACAAGTCTGAAAGGGACACAGAAAGCAGCCTATGTCCAAGTTGCTCACAAAGTATTAAAAAAAAAAAGCACTTTAGGGAAAGTATCTTTGTTCTGGAATGTTCTGGAATGTTGGATAATAAATACTCTAATAGACTTCTCCTTGGTCACGTGCATGTTGCTTTTTCCTCTTCCAAAGCTTTTCCAATACAGATGTGTAAGAAAAAAAACCCTCAAAAGCTGAATGCAATAGGATGGCTGGAGAGCCTCAGCTGAATTAACAGTTCTGTTAGCAGTACAGATACACAGGGAGAGTTTTTCATTCAAGAAGCTTCCTCTAACTAGACCGTCCTGCTTCGTTCTTGCAGATAAGTGGCAGCTAATTTCAGAATGATAAGCAAAGGCCTTACACTTCATTTGTGTTATGACACAGTGCCAGAACTCCACAAAATAGCTGAGCACAAGGGAAAACTGAAGCCATTACTATTAAGAGGTGATCACTTGGGCTGGGTACAGCAGACGCTCACAAAGGGCTTCTGTAGTTGGTAACTCGGAAAGTCTAAGTCCTGCAGTTCTGTGATCCTCAGTCTCTTCCAACTAAACAGTTACCTAGCAGCATTCCAGTCTGCCTAAAGAGAAAATAAAAGTTCAGCTTTGCGAGATGTTTCAGGCAAGCAGCTCACACTAATTATACTGAAACTTGCCCATGGTTTCATCAGAAAGGCAGCTCCTGCTGAACACTGAACTGCAGTTCTGCAAGCTAGAATGAGACTATATGGTAAACACTGTTCCTGGATGTGCTGCTCCTATTAAATATTACCAAACAAGCTAGCTGTGAACAAAAGCTTTCCTTTCCTTCTGGAAAGCTTATGGCTAAAACCGCATTTTTACCCAGCACAGGTCTCCACAGTGCAGCGGATTTGAATTCACACTCAGGAGGCAACAGCATAAGCAGAGATCTGCAGAAAGAACCCCACTTTTGCTAACTGGCTCATTTAGACTGTTAATGTTAGTGCTGCTGATCACAGCGCTTTGAGAACACCTCCATTCACCATTCCAGGATTGTCATGAAAACAGCCACTGCGTTGTTCTTTCTCCAAGAGGAAGAAATGCATATGAGTCAGCCCGGAGTACAACACCTCTTATACAAAATAGCTCTAAGTACTAAAGGGATGTTCTGTAGCTTCTAAGAAACCGATTCCAACATGGCATGGCCAGAGATGGTGTGTTGCCATGCTGACAGCAGGAACCACCACCTTCCACTGCAACTGAAGTCACTGCAACATAATCATTTACTCAGCCGTGCTGGGATCGATTTAGCTATGCTTCACACAAAATACTCAACCCGAATGACAGCTTTCTGCCCAGCACACCTGTCCCTTAGCTTAGAATGCTGATTGCAGATGTACCTTTCCCAGAGACAAGCGTACAACAGTATCAGAAAAAAGATTTGCTCCATTCAAAAGAGCTATTAAAGAACTACCTGGGTTGAGGAAGTTGGTTGTTCTGCCCCAAACATAAGCACTGTCTTTGTAGCATAAAACTTTTTTCAATGCTGACTCCACTTTTGAGAGCTGCACCCAGTCACTGCAGTATGCACGTTATGACAACCCAATCTGGCAAGTCTGAACACTTACATGCTCATTTGCTTTCAAAAATCCAACAACTCAAATGCACAAGACAGCCTCTCCCTCTCCCAGAATGCTGTAAAACTGCAGCAGTCCAGAAATGTGACCAAACCTTGTAAGAAGAGACCGTCACTACACTGTCACTCACACACTTAGGAACCCAGGGACTCCTGAGATAGCTCACGCTCCACGGCTGATCACATTCCCTCCATCCTTCAGGTAACTCTGCAGTTTCCTTGCAAAGACGTAACGGAGTTCATTTTCCATAGCTGTAAGAAACCAACTAACCAAAACCTTTCCATTCTGCTGTTTGTTTATAAACACCAATAATCCAACAGTGAAAACCTTCAGTCCAAAAGCAAACAGACATGGAACGTAAGGAAGAAAAAGCCAAGCAGCCAGAGACAAAAACATTTGAACTTTTATTACATTTCATTTACAAATAATGCAAAGATACAAAGACAAAAGC
>JANHGO010000925.1:0-37103 GCA_024606505.1 Aquila spilogaster
TGGGGATAGCTGGGTGAGGCAGGGCCTCCCTGCCAGCCTTTATAGATTGTCTTTGTACTCTTTACCTATCTGTGAAGAGCAAGGAGTGTGAGGTAGAGACCACACGAGGCCGTCGTCTGATAGAACAGTCTGTATTGGATGCACCAGCTGTAAGAGTTCCTGTGGCACCCTGCAGCTCCAGCCCCTGAAGCATAGCATGTTGTTCCCCTGTGCAATATCACCACTGCTGCTCAGGTCCATGATCCTTCATGTTGCTGTTCAGGGCATGTTTTTTTGGTATCGTGGAGAAGGATATAGGGAGTGAACAGCTGGGAGCGAGGGGGTGGGGGACTACCAGATTTAGTGGAATGATGCTTGGGAACAACTTTGAGATGCAAAGCAGAAAGTGCTGCTTCTCACTTCCTCTGTCCTTCACAGATGTCAGCCAGGGAGTGCACCTCCCACAGCACTTCTAATGCGTTAGTAGCAGATTTGAAGCAACTGTAGCTCAAGGGAACTTGCTGGACTCCTATAGCAACCCCTGTAAACACGCTGTCACAGGAGTGAGGCCAGCAGCCAAGTTACCAGCTCACTGCTGGAGAAGCAGCAGCCAACACTTCTTGTCCTGCTACAGGATTGCCACAAACTCCCCACTGACTTCTGTTGCTTCCTTCAGTTCACATAGTTTCATCCATCCATGCATGGACTTCCAAATCTAGCAGTAGCATGGGCTGGTGTTGGGAATGATCCTCAAATCATGTCTCTCTCTCCCCAGACAGATAGAATATATCTCAAGAGTAAAACATGGGCTAGAGCCATGTCTTCAGATCTAATCTGCATCATAATCTGGCCTTTCTAAGGCTTGGAAACTCCCATCTGGCTCATTATGGGTATATGGAGGCCAGTATCAACTTTCCCTGAAATTCAAAGGTTTTAGGGGCTGGAGCTTGGTTTTCACTTCTTGGAATAGTCCCCAGCAGGAAGGACAGCTGTTGTGGATGTCTGGTGAGTGATGGCTGCTCTTCGGAGACTGCAGGACTGGGGAATAAAATGTACTACTCCTGCTTACCATTACCAAGAAGAAAAAGCCATAGTTCCTATAGCATTTTTTAGCACTAGTACATAGTAAGGCAGAGCTTTGCAAGGTATGGCAAGGATTTGATCCTGATTCTAGGGAAGTCGAACAGATCCTCAGTTCCAAAAGAATCAGAGCATTATTGCCAGGGAAAGCAAAGGCAAATGTGTTTTCAGACAAATGAGCTAAAAGATTCTTAAAATATTTGCAGGCCATGGTTTACCTTATGAAACTTCAAAGGAAAAATGATCTTCAGAATGGCTTTATGTGTCTTCAGCCCCATGTAAACCACAGTTCGAGGACCATGGGAACCAAAAGGAGAGAAAAGATATGGAAAAATGCGGGGATATATCACAGTTGGTTTAGTGGGAACTACTCTAAGTCCATTAGTAGAAGGTTTCATTGTTTTTGAAACTTTTTTTTTTGCAGTTAACATACATCACTCTTCTGTACCCCATATTCTCACAGCCTCTCATCCATATTCAGTATATAGCTTGCCCTCAACTCAAATGGCGACCTGAAGAAAAGGATTTTGACCTGAGGTTGTCCACTCTAAGAAGCCCTCTCCCTTTGTCCTCAGTGAATACTTAAAACGTGCCTTTCTCCTAAAGGCACTCTCTTCTCTGCAGAGCAAGAAACAGAATGAAACAAAACAAACCTCTAGCATTTTGTAAGAGATGTGACAGCTTTAAAGAAACTCAGTAAATAGTTTACCCACAAGGACAAACAATGTTTTTGTTTCTCTAAATGAGCTGTCTTGGGCATGCAGAATTACTGAAAAACCACAGGAACCTCATGTCTGAGCTGGGGATCCCTGGAGACTGGACTCCCAAAGCACAACGCTTTCAGTCCATGTCTCTCTGGAAGCTAATTTAGAGTAATTTGTAAAGTCCTGGACTTACAACTCTTGATATACAAGCTGAAGTGATACTAGTGTGTTCTCTCCTTCTATTTGCTAGACAGAGACTTTAGATATGTAACTCCATGGTATGTTTTAGTGCTCAGGAGTAGAGGGGGCTATACCTTCATGGGTAGAGATTTCAAAGCAGAGATTTATCCAGCACTTTTTAGGACTAAAGCATTGTAGATTTTACCATTTGAAAGAAGATGGACTAGAGTATACCTTGTGAGTCCTGTCAGGTATATCACCATTAAGTACGAGGTGGAATTGCAAGCTTGCCCTCACAGTATCACGTCATTACTGGGCTCAAGAAGACATTCCCCTTCTTTGGGACTCTGATAGCAGCTCTGGTACCAGAATCAACAAAGTTGCTGTTGAAAAACTTAAGCTGTTCAAAATGGTTGTCCCCAGGTTATGCCATCTGAACAACTTCTGAAAGTCATGAAGTCTTCCCCATCTTTCCTCTCCTTTGCCTTTCCTCTCTTTACTGTTTGACTGATGGTAAGTTCATAGATGCAGTGGGACCTGAGTGAGTTTATCCTCTTCTTTTAGTCTTAGCTCCCTGGCCTAGCTCAGATGAAATTGGTGAGGTCTTGCTGTACACAGACATTCACTCAGATCCCAGAAGAGGGACAGTATGCTAAGGGCAAACTAACTCTAATGGGGTCCCATAATGATATGACTTCTATAGTTAATGCTGATGAATTTAGAGCCTGCTCATGTGGTTCTGCACAGAGATTCACTGTGTAACATAGACTCACTGTAAATGTTACTTCTGGAAGTTCCTGTTTATTTCCATGAATTTTGGCACCAAATTGACGAAAACAAGAGCAAGAGACTCTGTTACAAGAATTAATGGATGATGGAAGGAAGGGAAGAATTGAATAGGAGGTTCACTGTCTTCTCTGAGTGGTATTTGGCTTTACCCTCACCTTCGGTACCATGAGAAAAAGCTCCTGTGGTCAGCAGGTGTCTGCTGAAGGGTCCTAGGGAACACTATGTTAATTCTTAAAGAATACGTTTTTTTCTTGGATGTAGGAGAAGGAGGAACATTTTAATACATTTTGAAGTCAAATATGTTAGTAATAAAGAACAAAAGTGACATCCCAAGTGGACATCATCTTCAGCGCTTCTTTTTACTACACCTTTTTACTGCATAGTGTTAAAGTACTCTGTTTTATTGCTTATTTGTGGAATAGTTACGACATCCTTGTTCTGCAATTCCTTTGCCTTCACATTCAAATTCCTGATGTGCATTCAACCTGAGTTCCAGGTTAGCATGATTTTTCTATACACAAATATATATTTACTGAATGTTTTTTAAAAGTATTTGTGTGGGATGTAAGATAACATTGAAATTCCTCCTGCTGATGATTTATAAAGCTATTTTCCCCCTGTCTAGACGCTTTCAATATTTGCAATTAGCTGATGGAAAAATAAATGGTGAAGTATTCATTCCAAACCTCCATTGGAGAGGGGAAAAATGTCTCCATCATGCAAAGTAAATGCTCTTCTGTCAAGTTAGCCAGGAAGAAGCTGCTAAGAGGCAAAAGACAGGGAGGATGAGTCCAGTTAGTGCTGTACTCAGGTGTAGAACTTGGATAAGGAAGGGGAACAGAGTTTTTTATAGCTCCAGGGAAAATAAGGAGAAAACAAGCCATTACACCAGAGACGTTTTTCTTGGGCTGATTGCAAAATTAGCTGGAGCTGAAGTTAATTGATTGTGTAGGCAGATGAAACAAAGTTGAGATGACTATAAATAGTAACAGTCTTGCTTTCTGTGCAGCTGTAAATCTGATCTGGAGAGCTGTCTTAGATTCATTGTGAACATTCACAGACCATGGAAGGAGAGTAAAATAAAATTAAATAAAACAAAGCACGATCAAATATAATAAACACAGAATCCAACACAGAGAAACTGGCAGGGTCAGCCCTTCCAAGATGGATGACAGCTAGAATTCGATCTCACAGATGCTGTGGCCCGCTGCATTTTACCTGTCTCGCCCCCTCAACCACAACCTGGGAGAGGCAGAATTCAGCTATGTCTTTATTTTGTCTTTCCAGGATTTTATGTCAGAATGGTGTTCCTGCCTCAGCAGTGAGGAGGAGGGGAAGTGGAGCACCGAGGTTAGGTCTGTTTGTTTGGATACTGATGGCTAGGGCTGCTGGAGAGAGAATGCCACATCCCATCAACCACTGAAAATGAGAAAGACATTGAGTGTAGTATGGAAACTGAATACATGTGGGTAGACCCTTGCCCCTCTTTTTCAATTTTCCTTTAAGGGGAGGGAGTTAGCTGTTTGTTGTTTTTTGTTGTTGTTGTTAGATTTTTTGTGTTCAGCAAGATTAAGGTTCAGTGCTTAAATGCTGCTCTACCAACTGTGATGAGTAGTAGCATGACAGGAGACAGTTATCGTGGAGCAGTAGAATCATTAAGGTTGGAAAGACCACTAAGATCATCCAGTCCAACCATCAACCCATGCCTGTGATCACTCTAGACCATGCCACTCGGTTATGGTTGAAAACCCCAAAGAGAAATGGCTATCGAAGTTCAGTTCAACCCTGCATGTGGCAGGTGCAGGTTTAGTACCTGTGCTTTCAGCCTAGATGGTCTCCTGAGAAGGTGACCTGTCTGTGATGTGAGGACAGCAGACATGGACGCACACATCTCAGGGAGCTGTTACAGATAGAACTTTGCAGCCATTTGGGGTTGCTCTTGGCCATTTGTCTGTCCATTTGCAGGAGAGGGGTCACCCAGAAAGTAACAGCTGACAACACCATTCCTGCAGTTTAAGACCAAAAAGGGATTATAGAGTGATTTGAAGTAATAACTACATGTCTAGAATTCAGTTAGAAGTAAAGATGTGATATTTGGACTTTTCCAAAAGAGGTCATCCAACTTTTACTGCTACCTGTTGAGTTGTACCTGTGGGCTGCGCTCTGCTCTGTTGTATTAGGATCTGTATTTAGTAAGAGAGACTTCCCACATTGAAGAGTTATGGTTTACAGATACAACTCAGACAAAAGGGTAGGAGGAGAAAAGAAAAACACAAAGTTTACCCAGCCTTTTCAGCAGGCTGCTGGCTGATCTGGAAGCCACCTGCTTCCCACATCTATCCCAAGAAGATGACTTGAACGACTGTTGTAAAAGTAGAGATAGTGATGAGCATTTGAATGGTCAGCTGGGTGCAGAGGATGAGCAGTAACTTCTCCAGCTTGGGTAACTCTCTTGGTTGGCCACACTTCTGCTGGGTGATGACTAGGCAGTTCAGGTGTCAAGAAAGGCTGTGCAGAAGGAAAGGACAAGCTGGAGCGGTACAGCAGGGCACTCCATGCTCCCATGTTTGCTAGTCACTGTTGGCCCATCTGATGTGCATGAGAGCCAGGGGAGAAGTCTTCCGTGTCTTGACTATGCCATTGAGATCAGGAGATTCCAGTCCAGCCCACCAAGGTTCTTCTGTAGCTCTCTTTTGCTAAATATAAAGCATTCGTATGAATTTTAAATTCTTCACGTTGAAGCCCTGGAGGCTGAGCCTCTTAGCTTACTCTCAGAATAAGCCCAGGAGATTGTGATGTGAAAAATGATTCCTCTCTATGACCCTCTAAAGCGAGTCAGAGATCTGGGACTTCTCCAAGGCATAAGAAGCGCTTGGATGTTCTTAAAATGGGTGTCAGATAGGCAAAGTTATTTTCTTGGGTTCATCCATGTGTTTGGGTTTGACCCAGCCTGCTAGGCAAATTCAGCTCAGTACATGTTGTTGGGCTGCTGTATCAACAGCACCAGCTGTGGTGAGTAAACCAAGCCAGTGGTTTGACTGCTAAAACACCTAGGGGAAAACCCTCTTGGATTGCATTTCTTGTGTCCTTTGTTTGCTGATAAGAAAATGACAATCGAAGAACATAGTAATAACCCCTCTCCCCCCAAAAAAATAATGCATGCACTCTCCACCTGACCTGTCACCTCCCTTCTGGCAAGTGAAAGGTTCTGTGTTTATCTTATTTTTTACTGGGTTTCAAAAAACAATGCTCTGCTCTCATAGAGGATTCTTTTATCAGCTTTGGGGCCAGAACCCTATAAGGAGTTAACCCAGAGGTCACTTTCTAGTCATTTCACTACTCAGTCAGAAGAGTCACCTTGGAGCTTCCATGTTTAATCAAGACATTTTTACAGCTTCTCTCCTAAAGAGAGAAGTGCACTTTGATTGAAGATAAAATCCATCAAATGTCGCAATTCATTTATCCTGGCGTCGCAGAGTCTCTGTCCATTTGAGGAAAAGACTGCGCATGTGTATGACTGTATGATGGAGAGGTGTACTCCTTTTTTGGGGGGTGGGGAAGGAGGACTGTTGGGCCTGTCCAATTTTAACGTCTTTGTTCTGCTGAACCCCAGTTGACTGCACTGAGAAGAGAAATGAGGCAAACAGCTTCTGTTGAATATACCCTGCCCAGGTCTGTAGATCAGGTTTTGTCTTCGATTTCACCGGCTTCTATGAATTGTAGTTTCCATCTGGGAGCTCTCACCCCTTTGATATGACACTATCATTTTGTAGGACATGGCAATCAATGATATAAACCCACATTTACTTGCCTATATCTGTTAGTTCACCATGTATTCGTGTTCTTCTTGCCCTGATCCTGGTCATAGAGGTGAATGGAAAACCTGAAGTTTTCCATGGAGTCAGGACTTTTGACAAATATAGTCCCACTTCCCTTCCCTTTGCCTCGGCAGCAAGAGGTATTCTTCCAAATTTTGAGACTGTCTAGTTTCTATCATAAACCAGATGGTTCCAACTCCATGATGGGTTAACACATATATATCTGAATGGGAATCAGGTGTGTTTAAAACTCAGGGCCCCTACCAGGGTAAGAGGAGAGTTGCAAAATCCCCAAAGTACCTGTATTGACACATTTCAACCAGCTGTGTAGCAAGCAGTGAGGAAAGGCTTGTTTCGTGTCTCCTACCCACTCACACCTCTTTCATGTTTTGCCCAGTTGGACATCTGGCATGTTTTTTGCTACACGCCCAATGCTGAGCTTTCATTTCAGGCGACCCATCCTGATTCTATCGGAGCTGACTTCTGCCCTTATAAATGCATGAAACTCAAGACTTGTCTTGAGGCAGAGCCAAACACTCAAAATGTTGCTCAGTGATGGGTCAACCTCAAAGGTCTGAAGCATCTGCTCTTTTGTGCTCCCAGGGATTCAAATGCTGATGCCCACAATCGGTCTCTGAGTAAGGCAGATGGTATTGTCCTGAGTGTCTGGCCTAGCTGATTCCATCACTTAGGATTCTTCTGCAGTTCATCTTACATTTGTTTCCCACTGGAACCATGCAAGAAGAGACTTGCTACTGGCATTATGTTAATGGCAACTGAATGTATGCACCTGGTCCATCTTATTGTACTCCACAGGCATCCCAGATGAAATCGCACAGTGACCTAAAATAATCAACTGGTGAAAGGTCTTGCAGAAAGAAGTTGCCGGAGTATGCTATTTGGCACAATAGAAGGGAGGTTATTAGTCCAAGACCTAAAGAGAATGAGAAATTAGTCTGGGAGGGATACCAGGGGAATACCAATATGCTGAGGCATTGAGAGGGTTTAGCTACGCACATCACAGTGATTCAGTAGAACATATGTATCTCAGTTCCTCGGCCTAAGTTTCCCAAAACAATGTAGTTTTGGTTGTGTGTTTTGTTTTGTTTTGTTTTTTAATTGTAACCAACACTGACAGAACTAGTTAATCTTCAAATTGTAGGTACTATAGATCTTCAGCTGTGCCAGTTCTAGTCTGGTATGAATTTCAGAAGTGATGTACATGTACACTGCACGTGTGAAGATCTCCTGTGTTATCCCTCCTGAACATAAAAATAAGTGTTAAGTAAGAATTCAGTTTTGTTCATCTCCCACCCTAATGCCTCATCCTTGTTAAGAGCAAAACTTTAGGAATTCCTGTCTTTGAACGTGTAAGTAACAAAGAAGCCACCAGAGATGTCAGTGGAATTGAACTGGAAAGGGAGAATCAGCGATCTTAGTTCAAGGCAGACTCAGAGCCTTGAGAGGAAAGTACACAGGAGTGCGGAAGCTGCAAGGCACGCCAGTAGACTGGGTGGGGTGAAGGGCAGCTGGGAAAGGGGTGATGAAGTAAAAATGGAAAAAGTTGCTGGGTGGATCAAAGTCCAAGCAAGGATTTATAAGAGAGGGATAAAGGAAATTTGGAGAGTGAATACCATGAACAGTAATAGGATTCAGCCATATTCTGAAGGTTTTGGAGTGGAAGAAGAAACATTTTTCCCAGTATAAGTTTTTCTTTCCTGCTCCTTCAGCTCTGCACTTCTTGAGAGCTCTACCTTTGTCCCTGTGCCAGAACTTCCAAATTCACCTCATTTTGCAGCCTTTTCCATGTTTGTGATTCTACACCTTTCCAGTTTCTTACCTTGCTGCGTGCTCCCATCCATGCCAGGATGGCTTAGCACAGCCTTCTCAGTTGACTCTAGTCAGGTTCCCTCCCTCTCATTCACCACTTGATTGCTCAGATCTGTCTGGTTGGGGGCCAAGTACCCTGAAATCCAAGGGCTCCTTTCTCATGTTCCTTTTTTTCTTCTTGAGAGATCGGGTGATGCTGTGGAGCCTCAGTCCGTGAACACACTAGTGACAAAAGTGGAGAGGAATTTCTGCCATGTCTAATTCTCTAGCATAGTCTCGTGGTCCATTTGGTATTGAACAGTTGCAGGTAGAATGATAGAGCTAAAGAAAGCAAATCAGTAACTTAATTTAGGTAGTTTAGAAAATCTTGGGTACACTTTGGCCATGTCTAGTAAACACACAATTCCTCTTACTTCAAAAAGCAATGAATGAATTCTGCTAGTTCTTGTGGAATGACTTATCTCCCTACACCAGCTCTTGTCTGCAGCAAGCTTGGAAGGTGCAAGCTGGCCAGTTGAAGTGAAAGCAATTAATATAGACGTTTTTACTACCCTTATTAAAGGGAGAACCAAGCTTTGATACAACACAATATCCACTAGATGATGCAATTCATTTATTTTGGCTGGCCAGTGCCTTTGCCTGGGTCTGTGTGTTATTAGAGGGTGGTGCAATGGTTGTTCTTCCCACTGCTTGCATGCCCCAGGGTCAGGTTCTGCTCCACCAATAACATGACTCATCTATGCATAAAACAATTCCTCAAGTGATACCAAAGTGACCGCAACATCAGTCAGCTTCCAATCATTTGAATCCAGTAATGATCGCTACTTCTCCAGAGTCCTCTTCAGAGTAGCTCACACACTTGTTCCTAACCACAGATTGACAGTCATCAGGGAATATGTTGGTTTTCACAAAATATCATGTGAGAAAGGTCCTGGGCTGGAAATAATTTTCATTTTCGCCTTTATTAATATGAATCTCCTCACTAGTGAATTAAGTTGGGTGCCCTTGTAGAAAGACACACTTGGCCTAATGTGGGTGTACTCTGGAGAAAGGGATGGTATGGTGAAGGAAAGGAATCCACCCAACTTTGACTATTCAATATAATCAAGTCCCTCTGTGCTCAGTGCAGAAAAACTGTCATCGAAGTGACAGTCCTGTTCCTAAGCTGCCCTTTGGAGGAACTCTGGTCCATTAGCTGTAAAAGGAGCCAAGGTTAGCAACTGGATAAACAGATACCAAACACTGACGTGAAGATTTTGGCTCTCCAGTCCTCCATTCTTCATTCTCTGGCTTTTCTTAAACAAGTGTCTTCTAGTTCAAATGTGATAGAGCAAATTATTTACGAAAGATGGATGGGTTAAGACAATCAAACTTCTTGACAGTTGTTAAAAGACATTCCTTTTTTCTGTAGGTTGGGAAACAGATACCCCGCTAATCAGAGTCATAGATCAAATTGGAAGAGCAGCTTTATGATTTTTCTCAAACTTGACGTTATTTTACAGTGACAGTTTTGGTTTCTGCCTGTCCTTCACGGAAAGAACAGTGAGAGCCAGTTAGGCAGATGAATGTGTTCTGACAATATCTTCTTTAGGAGAGGGAAAGAGTTTTGCAGGGAACGTTCACTATTTTAAAATATTTGTAATTTTTAAATATTTTTCATTTTAAAGTTTTGTTCATGTATGTTCCAAATCAGGTACAGATCTGACAAAGCCACAGTGTTCATGAAAATCGACATTCCAAATGCTTTGGCCATTTTTAAGGTCTTGAATGTGCTGTATTTAGGAGCGGTACAGCTTCACAAATAATAACCATCTCTTTATTCCACAACGAATCAAGCTGAGAACCTACCAAAACCGTTGCATTTTTGTCCAGCAGCAAAAGGCATCTTCTGCTAGTTAGGTGTACATGAATCCCTTCACAGTGGCAGGATATAATATTTTGGACTCTCTGGAAATTGGAGCCAAGTACACGACACGCGATGTTTTTGTATTCTCCCTGCCTTTGCTCAGGACTGGTGCCAGAGGAGAAATAAAAAGAAACAAAGAAGAAAAAAAAAAGTGATCTGCCCAAATTCTCCTTGTAATGAATATGTGTGAGAGTAACTATGATCTCATGGAAATCTCTCCATGTGGTTGTTAGACGTTATGAACATGTCATCAACCTGGCTGTGTTACCTGTCCCCTATAACTCACCTCCAGCAAAATGATTGCTGTATCAAAGGAATCTGCTTGAAACTACCCACACCACGAGCTGTGCCTTAATCTCTTTGTTATGATTGTTTACCACATAAAATAAAAGATCAGCTGCAAATGAAATAAAACTACAGACTTGCAAACAGCATCTTCCACAGTCAATTCACGCTGATCTAGCAGTGTTATGGTGCCAAACAAGGGCTGGTTTGCTGCCCAGCAGCCATGAGAACACTGGGTACTGGAAGTATGACATTACTGCTGATATTGTTATTTGTACTGCCCTAGCACACAGCATATGCTAGGTGATCGACTAGCAATGTATAAAGAGTGGGAAGGGGCAATACAGCTGAGGAGAGTTCATCACAGCTAACAAGCAATTGAGTGTCTCTGCCCTTCTACCTCATAGAGGTAAGATTGTGGGTACTTAAAAGCAGATGGAATGAGTTTGGGTCGTAAAGGAGAAGTTCAAAGCAGAATGAAGAGCTTGTGTTCAGGAGGACTATTGATTTTAAGTGCAGGTATATTAATATTATGTTAAAATGGTAAGTAGAGTTAGGGAAAAATCCATATATACCCGGAAAAAAACTCCAAAAAAAACGTTGGCCTGAGACAGAATATTTTATTTTTGAATTGGCCCAAAACATTTTGAGTCAGATGAGTTCAATAATAAATTAAATTACTTTCCAGTAACAGTGCAAGGTTACAGTTCAGGACATTTTCTCAGTAGATGGGACACTCTTTGTTATCCTGTAATGCAATGCAGATGTTTCTATTCTTGCCTTGTGCGAAGATGATTGTCTATATGGATTTTCAGTGTTTAGGCATGAAACAACTCACACAGTCCAGGCATGGAGACTGCAAAGAGTAAACTTCCAAACTACATATCCCAGAAGGCCATGACACAAGGGGAAAGCACAGTTTGAACGCTAAAGTGACTTTAAACAGAGCATTCTGGGGTCATTTTAACGCACCACAGGAAAACATTTTCATTTCAGGAATGTTGAAATGTTTTGTTTTGTTTGAAAATGTCAGGCAAAGCGCTTTGACTTTGCCAGAAAAAAAAGTTTGCTTGTTTTGTTGTGTTTTGTGTTGGTTTTTTTCCCCCAAATTTCCACCCAGAGAAAAAGAGTTGACATTTCAGCTCTTTGTTCCAGTGTGGGATGAAGACAAACACTGAAATGTCAGGATTTACTGCAGAATGAAAATCCTGATTTTTGTCCAGTTTTTGCTATGATGTCTTGACCCCAGCATTTACGTTTCGCTTTCAAGTATGGATTGATTTTCAGAGAATGGGAATGTGTTCCAGTCCCTGTGATGTTCTAGGCCATTTCAAGATGAAAACTAACAGGTCGCTTCTGAAAATCAACTGAAAGAGGTTGACAGCAAAATGCAGTGTATGAGTTCTTGACTGTTGACTTTTCACTCCTTTCACAAGCAGGCAAACTCCCTTTGGTCTGCATCTGATTTTAGCCTGATTAATGCAAATCAGGAGGAGCAATTGGAACCTCTTGTCTTGAAGTAATTGGAAGTTTGCCCAGGTGAGGTCTTATGGAAAAAAAAATCAACCTTGGACAGCTTGGCCCAATGCAAACTTTGGAGATATCTCAGCAAGTATGGTAAATGTGGTCACATGCCCTATTGGCTGTGAGTAATTAAGCAGCATAAATCTGGATTACCGTCACGATTCACTCTGTACAAACATCCTTAGAGGGATTTTGTTCTGCAGGCATCGAACAATAGATCGGTGGGAATGAGCTACAAGAGGATTACATGTGGATATTGCTTTATGGGGAATGGGCACAATGACAATAGGATTTATGGTTTTGCTGGCTTCACGGATTTCTTGAACAGACACCCTTTATATGGCTAAGCATGGGCTCCAGACTAAAAAGATCAAGAAACACAGTAGAGCTGAACATTCTTTTCAGTTAACTCTGGGTAATCCAAACTTTCCAGTGGCAAAGTTTGTCTCTGTTTTAGGACCTTTCTCACACATGAGGATCCAGAGGTGGCAGTATGCCCCAGCCCTGTAGGTCAGGCTGTGCTCGGGTGCAGAAAGCTCAGGGTTGATAACCGCAAGAGTTCTTTTTCAGTCAGCCCAGAACTCTAGCTCCACCAGGCCTAAAGTAAATATTTCTTTAGTTTAGGGCTTCAGTAAATGTATAATGTACAAGCAATTCTTCTCTGTTTCCTCTGAACATCCAGTCATCATCAGTAGGAATATGGTAGATTCACATCGTATAAGTAATCTTGCTTTACCTCCATATTCAACAATTATTTGTATCAGCAGGTTCACGGCCCAGAGACCTGAAAAGATGTTGACATAGAAAACCAGCTCTCTCCTCCTTTTCTAAATTTATTTTGTTACTGTGATAACTGGTTTGACAAGATCTAAATGACCTAATATAGGAATTTCTGATATGTTCTGTCAAAAACAGTCATGCAGGTACAGACGTTATAAGGCAATTCTGAAAGGCGGTCTGAGGTATTTTCAAAATCTCAGATGAGTATTTTTTTAAAAGCTCTTGAACAGTAAAGTCCCAGAGGAGGTAATTTTCAGCGCAGAGGGAACATACAGTGCTTTGAGTAATTTTTTAGAGGGTGTTTTTCACGGAAGATAGACAAGGTATGAGTGCTAAAATCATGTCAAGGCTGCTAGAATTACACCCTTATTATTTATTTCACAATATATCTGAGATGAAGTGGGTTGAATGTTGTACATTCACATATGGAAAAAACACTTTTTCCTTGAAAAGATTCTTGTCTTCCTGTAATGCACAAAATTTTTGAAACCAGAAGCTGAATTCCTAAATGAACAGATGATTGATCTCTGCTGGGCATGGAAAAAAGCCAGCATTCCTCCACCTCCACAGTACTATGCTTTGCCCATAGCAGATACCAGTGGGTGTTGTTGAGCTAAGATTAATATTTCATTCTGGCTTCAGTTGCTTGTGTTAAGAAAGAAATTAGTAGAGTTTTCTAGCTGGAAGAGTGTGAGCTCACTTGTGCTCAGAGAGCAAGCTGAAGGCAAATAGGATTATATGAAAAAGAGGAACCTACCTTTCAATCCTCTCCAAGTTCATGGGAACGCTGACACTTTAGAGACGGTCCCTTGACTACAGCAATTTAAATGTCTGGGGAATGGACCACCGTTTCATAAATGCCTTTATATTTCCCAGGATTAGCTTGACAAGTGAACCCACTGGTAGGAGACCATCTGAAAATTGTAATTAGCTTGCTACTGGGCTGACTGTTTTGACAAAGGTACAAAACCATTACCTTTTCCAGCCTCTCCATCCCTGAAGAGAGAAACTAGATATGGTACCTATTCTGCACTGGGTCCCACCCACGCCCTGCACCCTGGGCTGCCTCACAGAGGCCTCTGGCTTGCCTGCAGACTGCATCCATGGGCATGCCAAGTCCTGTCCTATCCAGCTGGTGGATTTCACCGTGTAGAGTTCTACCTTCTTGAAAGGATGCTCTCCAGCTATGCAAGAGGCTGTGGTCAAAGGTTTAGCATGTGGGCAGGAGGCAAGCACAGTCTTGAGGACACCATTAGCAGACGTTAAAGATGTATCCAGAAAATCAAACAGAAAATTGGAAGGACACCATCTCTGAAGTCATTGAGTTAAGGTCCAGGCTAGAAGATAAGTTCCTGAAACACAGCTGAGCCAGTGCCTTGCGTATGAAGCAGCTGTGTCATCTATCCAAGATGTCAATTCTTTTCCTAACAGCCAATTTCACATCTCTCCTTCCATTATGAAACATAAATGATATCCAAAAATGCAAGATTGTTTTTAAGGATTTGCATGTCTAATTTCAAGTCTCTGGATTACTTTTCCTTAGAGTTGACTAACCTAACTCTGAAGGATTTTGCTGTTCACTCATCTGGACGTCTTCTAGTATTCATCCCTTGAGCTTGGCACAACCTTACCAAACACTCATCAGAACACTTTGCATCTTCTAATGAGCCTTGCAGCTCCAGTGTCAGACTAAACATCAAGCTGTAGATGTCTTCACAACAAATCTGTTGTTGTGACGACTGAGGATCTACAGCATCAAGAGGGCTGGATTAAAAGCTGATGTTGGAGGCTGGTGAAGAGCAACCAACCCACTTTCCACTCAGAAAGTAAACACCAGCCAATCTTACGTCAATAGAGCTAACCAGCTGAAGGGGAAAGAAAACAACAAAAGGAAGAAAAAGCCATGCAGTTCTCACTGCATTTTCTTCAACTAGAACGACTGAACGTTCCCAGCTTCCTCACAAGGGAAATGATTTTACGTGCTAATGTTGGAGGGGAGGTTTGGAGACTGCCTCACTTAATGGAGTCATGTAAGGTAGCATGGAAAAAAAAAAAGAAAACAGTGATGGTGGAGTAGTGATAATAAAACATGCTTTGAAAATAAAAGCAGAGGAGTTAAAGGTGTTAGAAGCTGAAACATAAAATAACTCGACAAAAAGGGTTTCTAAAGGAAACCATTTTCCCTTTTTGCCTTAGGTCAGCCGCTAGACTGTCTTGATGAAGCAGAGAGGAACAGTGGACAAGGCAGTGTACTGGGACTCAGCTGAGGAAGGTCCTGCTCCTTACTTTAACCCTGAAACTCTGAGTAACTCCAGGTAAGCTTCTCCTGTTTCCTGGACCTCATCTTTCCTCCTACTTTTTGCCTATCTTCTCTGCTGCAACCGTGACCTTTGGGGCAATGGAGGAGACAATGTTCCTTGGTTCAGAACATCCTGGGAGCAACTCGTTTCAACACAAGTTCTCTGAGCAGCCAGAAGGTTTGCTGGTGAGAATGCTCCTGCCTCCCTGGCCACATCAGCGTCTTGCCAGGAAGCAGCTGAGCTCTTGGCAAGTCTGTATGATCCAGGCATCCCCAGTGACACCAGGAAACTGCTGTGTAGTGAGAGATTTCCCTGAATGGCAGGGATTCCCCAAGTTTTCCTGGAATCCAAGACAGTAGCACTGGAATTCCCAAGAATCAGGGCAGCTGGCTGATATTTCTTTCTTTACTTTTGGTTTTGTTTTTCTCTTCAGGAACAGCCAAACAAAGTGCTTTTAATTTTTCCTTTCCCTCTCCCCTCCAAACATAAATAATGAAAAACAAACAGTAGTCTCCAGTGCATGGGAAATTATGCTGGGCCTTTTCCTGCAAAATTAGAAATGAAAACTGATTTTTGAAATGTTGAAATTTCCCTGAAAGTCATTCCTGCTCAGGGGATGGGATAAGATCCTTACGTCTTTCCTTAGGCCTTCGTACATAAATGTAAGAACAGCAGTGTTGGGATCAGACCACCTGTCCAGTTTTGCTGGCATCCTTTTCCAGTAGATGCCAAGGGACATCAAAAGCTGTGTAAATATGTTACAAAGCTTCCTCCAAGCACCCTTCCTGCCTTTGGTCTTCTGTGGCTGCCATTGAGTCAGAGGTGGTGCTTCAGAAAAACTGTTTTATCTCCCCTATCTCTCCAGTCGTGCTTTGAACCCAACCTGTGACAATGAGGACGGTTTAGCTATGCTGCTAGTGAAGAAATACCTATTTTCATTAGTACTGAACAATGTGGTTTCTTTGGCGTTAGCTTTGAAGACTGAGTGTAGGATTCCAGACTCCATTTATCGTCTATGGAGATAGATAGCACCCTCAGGGAGCAATTCATCTCACCTTGGTCTACATGTCTCAGACACAGGTGAAAGGCCCTTGGGAGGCACCCATTTCTCTCCCTCACCCATAAAGGGAGTCTAGGGTGACTAGCTCAGCTTTAGATAACTTAATTTCAGTCATTCCGGCTGAAGTGATGTGAATCTGCTTTCCCTTACAAGTATCAGGCACTGAGGACAGAAAATTGTGCTAGAAGCAGGTGTCTTAGATCCCACTTAACATTTAAATCACTTCATCATCTTGTCTTCAACACAGGGAGGGAGACAGAGACTTTTTGCCTTCATCATTCTTAGCCACCACAAATCCTACATTTCTCAGGTCAATAAGGATTACACCATGCGTTTCACTGTGTTAGGACTGGAATGATAGTACAGCACAGAGATATCTGCACAGGACAGACGTGCCCAGCAAGAGGTGATGTGCAGATATCCACTTTCTGAATACCAACTTGACTGAAACAGATTGAGCCATACATGCAACATAATATATTGCTTTCTTTCCTATCACCTGCTTTTCTCTAGATAAGTATTACATTCTCTTAGGAGTCTGTTTTTGCAAATCCAAGCAGTTACTTACACGGGAGGTCAGCTCTGAGCATTCAGTAAATGTAACATGGCTGAGCAGTATTAAAAAGGTTTAATGAAAGATTCATGACACAAAATACCTGTTTTTCTGCATTAAAATTCTGTTTATTCTGGCAGATGGGATTTTTACAACACAGCTCCCTTCATCTGGGATTTAGGTCTTTCACAGCCAGAAACAAGAGGATTGTGCATCAGGGCTCCAAAATCAAGTGGAGGTTTTATCTTAGAACTCTCTCCTTCCCTTTCTCTCCAGCAGCTGTCTGAATTACCTCTGCACCACTTTAGAAAAACTCAGTCCTTGAGATGGCCCTCAAATGCTCTCTTTCAGACCATTCTCCCATCTCCATTGCTGATGAAGCCTTCAACTCATAAGCAAACAGCCCTTAATTTAATTTTGCCCCCTGTGGGATTCATGTCTTCGATATAATTCTGTTAACGTCAAAGGAGTTTGCAGCAAGGACTCATCTGGGACCTTGTGTACAGCTGTTTTGTTCCAGGCTAGAGGAACTTGCATTCCTCTACCACACCCAAATTTATCCTAGGTTATCAATATTCTGATAAGCAACTCAATTGCCTTTACACTGGTTAGGGAATTTCTCCACTCCTTACTTTCTTCCTCTCTTTTCCCTGGGCCGCTTTACCTTCACTTTGATTTTTTGCTTTTCAAGCCATGACATTCCTGGCGATTCCTAGATCTCTGGATTCCTGCCTCATCCTCCCATTTTTGCTAACATACAACTCTGTCTGGAGCCGGGTTTAATTAGACCACAAGAAAAATGAACCACAGCGAAGTTACATCAAGGGTGTGACTCCAATCCACATGAGCCAGGAAACACAGAAGACTTAAAAAAGAAAAAGAAAAAGAAAAGAAAAGAAAAAGAATTAAAACTAAGAACAATCTTTGTCCTAGCCCTGTGGTATCCTAGCTCTAATACAGCTATGATATTCATGCATATTAGGTACAACAGGGAATCACTGAGGAAAAAGCTTTGAAGGGGCAGGAAGGGTCCGCAGAGGATCTGCCAAAATGCTTTGGCCCTGTATCTTTATTGCATGTGGGTTTGACACTTTGCCAAGCTTTATGACACTTACATCAAGGTTGTTCCCTGCAGTGATGCACCATCAAAGCTAAATCACCTACCCATAATGGAATTCGCAATGATTTCACCGTGTCTTGGTTGGGAACATGTTATCATTAGCTTCCCATTTTTATTACCCCAAATGCCTTTCCAGCTCACAGCATACCGTGCTTCAGAAACTTCATTGCCATAATTGTACGTCATTGTGTAAATGCAGCAATGAATACAATAGAGACTCGGTCTATCCCAAGGCCTCCAGGCACTGATGTAATTGAAATAATAAAGCGTAATCATAAGGAAGAAAATGGCATGCGGGCCTGTCATGCAGAGTATGGAAATGAGTATGGGTGACTGATGCTGATGCAATTCCCTTTTACCAAATGAAGGAAAAGGGTTTAGAAATGGACCAGTCCTGCATATTATCAGCAGTTATGTTAGCTGCAATACGATCCTTTTCTGGTTGGAAAGCTCTATCCCAGCTATTGTAACATGTTGGAGTTGGAGGCTATGTCTTCTGAGGTTTGGGTTTTGTTCTTTTCTTCCCTTGATTACTTGTTTAAAATATTTTACCAAAAAGAAAGAAAACAGACGAGACAGTACTGTCTGATAACTTGAATGCTGGATAACACATTGGCAGGGCAGAGTAGGGCTCTGTTCTTAAACCTATTTCTCACCTCTTTGTGCCTCAGCTTCCTCCTTCATGAATAAAAATTGGATGGAAACACTTAGAAGCCCCGCACTCTGTGGTGAATTCTGAATTTAAAAGGACGGAGCTGGTTTGGAATAGCAAATACTCAAGTGTTCGGTTAGAAATTGTGCGGTGCAAAATGTGGAGGGCTAGTTAACTTTCTATCGAATTTTAATGCAGCTTTTTGTTTTGCTTCTCAGATGAAATTAGATTTCTGTGCCTGTTAATTATTCCACTGAGAATTAGAACACATAGTCATTGATCATGTCTCATTTCGTGTAGGACACAGTGTTTCTGACACCTGGGAAAGCACTGTGAACCCAAACCTCAGGCTTACGGTTTTATGGGATGAGAAGTTCTGTAGCTGGAAGAACATTTTGATGGGAGGTTTAATGCTGTGATTGGGTAAGCTCAGAACTAGAGATAGACATTTATCTCTGTAACGAACTCTTTAGTGGAGTTTCCTGGTTAATTGCATCCCAGGTGAGTTAAATGGCAAGCTGATTAAGGACAGAGGGCAGTGAGGAGGTGAGCCTAGGCAACTGGGGCATCTATAAAAGAAGGCAGTTAGAAGACTTCCAAGCTTTCTTTTTCAGCAGGGCTCATCTGGCAGCTGGCTGGAGTTAGCAGGAGATGAGAGAGGTTTGTTAGTGTTGTATACCACCTACTTTTAGACACAGCTCAGTGGGGAACTTTCTTTGTTGGATGTGGGAGGGGTTTGGCTTTTGCTAGTCCTCTCTTCTCAGATAGAGCCAAGCTCTTCAAAGAAAGTTAGCCTCCATATTATCTACCTTTCGGCATTTCTGCATGACTCATCAGTGTACTTAGTTGAATAGGGAACAGTTATCAAGTCAACCACAAGATTCTGCAAACCACTTCAGCATCGTTGTAGGTATCTCACTCAAACACACGTACTGTTTCTGCAGGTATATGAGAAGAAAATGCTGGAAATTGGTAAGTGGTCTCTGATTCACTGCTGTCCTGAGCCTCCCCTCATATTTTGGAATCCGGAGTCCAGAAAAAGAGGGCAATATGTAGAGGATCTCCTTGAAAGGAGAAACTGAAAGAAGTGGGAAATTGGAAGTGCTGCTTTATCCTTGAGTCTATAGACATGTGCACACACACACTAATAGCTTTTACATCAACCAGGAGTAACTGAAGAGTTTTCTACTATTCAGTATTTTTTGCCAAATACAATAGGTTTATGAGGGAAAAAACAGATCTTTTGATAAGAACAACTACCATTAGAAATATCTGTTGGATTGAAAAATAAGTTATTATGAAAGAGATGAGCCCATAGAGACAGCTGACTAAGAACAAGGAAGCCAGGTTCTTGTTCTTTCCTTTACCTCTTGGAGAGCTTAGCAGAACTTTCCTTTCTGAGGTTGTTTCCCATTTGGTTGGGACTCACAGCAGACAGCCCTGTCCTCTTCTTCTCTGTATGTACAGCCCCCACAGTCACTCGCCTCTTGATTTTGACTGTAGTCTCTAAACATCCCCGTAGTTAAAAAGTAAAATGGAACTGATAAAATTAAAATTGTCTTCTCTTTTCCTTGAGGCTGGAAACCGGTTCCTCTCTTGGACAAGCTGTTGATATTTTCCTCTGAAGCATCTACATGGTTTAAGAGTATATCTGAGCCTGGACTTGCTGACTATGCTCACTGTTCACACACAAGAAGGCATAGGAGGCAAGGAGATAGACTGGTCTTGAGGAGAAAGCTCAAACTCAAGCTTGTTGTCACAGTGTGAGCCTGATGGCTCCTATCATGAGTGGTCCAAGCAAAGCTGCTTGTGCTACAGCTCTGCACTCATGGAGATGAGTAGAGCTCTTGCAAGGGGCAGGGAAGTGTCACAGTAAAGTGCTTGCTATATTCTAGCAAACAGATGACAGAAAAAAATCTGTGTTTGAGAGCTGAATCTTGTGGTGCTTCAGCAGAAGCATTTGTGAGGGGCTCTGTAAAGGCAGTATGCTGGTTTCCCTTCCCTGTTCTACATGGTTTTGGTGGCCTTAAAATACCTTTAGTAAGTGCAGGATATGGGTACGCAGTCAGTGCATTTTTCTACTGTTGGTAATGTTGTTCCTGCACTGAGCTGCCCTCCTTCTCCGCTTTCTTCTCTCCTTGGAGATGGAACTGCACAAGTAAGCATATGTATTATTTGCAGACTTGCATGCGGGCCAGATCTTCTCATGGTTGAATTACCAGCCAGCCACTCTCAGCCCATCTCAAAAAAATGCTTTTTCTTGTGAAACTATCCAAGCTGGTTTAATCCACCTTGGGTGGCAAGCTCCGTGTGCTCTTCCCCTTCTGGCACACACTTTGCGTTCACCAGAACCTAAATTAGCTCTGGGTAATTCCAGCAGCGCCTTGGTCTATGGGACGGAGGCTCCAGCTGAATGCATCACACTGCGTGCTCCCCATCTCTCTGGGTAATCCCTCAGTTTGTGGGCTGGGAAGAAAAGGGACTAGAGGGAAAGGAGGATCAAGACAGTTCCTTGGAAACATGAGTGTAGCCTCTCTCTTCGAGGCAGGAGACTTGATGGTTTGAATTGGAGATGCCTCAACAGCTGTATCACAGGAGGCCAGCACAGCTGGGGATTCCTGGCAGCATCCAGTTGATCTGCGCTCTTTCCTTCATTCATTCCCCCTTTTACTAAGTGTCACCTATACTTATAGTGCTCTTCTGGGATGGTTTGCAGCTGTATCCCTCTTTCCATAGGGCCAGGGATCATTGTATGACAGGATTCACCAGAGGGTGCTATTACACATAACCTTCATTTTTCTTGGCTTAGAAGAATGGATCCTTTTAAGGGGACACTGAAACACTGCCAGTTTTAGGATGCCAACCCTCTTCTGAGTGGGAAGCTGCAACAACAAAATAAAACAAAAAGGCAGCTTTTTCCTCTTCTTCCTCTCTACTTGTTTGGCTTGTTTGTTTGTTCAGTTGGTGGGGTTCTTTTGCTAGAATTATCCAACAGGAACCAAATCTTGTTGCAGTTCCCCACCTCACACCCAAATTCTTAATGTTCTGGGAAGAATTCACTGAATGCCTCTGTTCTGGGACTGATATAAATAGCGAAATTGTTTTTGCACTCCTACCTATATGCGGTGGGTTGGATTTCTCCTGTGGTAGAAAACATTTGCATTTACTATGGCTACATAGAAAAACGATGCTGTAGTTTCCTATCACCACCAAGACCTCTGTGGTTTTGCTTGCACTGAGAGGACCATCTCTTAGGGACAGGCTATGAGAGCTGTCCTTGCTACAGCACGGGGTCAAGTGGCAGTTGTGGGCTTAGCCCAAAGCAGGACACATCTACGGTTCTGCCTTCCTCATGGAGAGGAAGAAGATGGCAAGGATGAGGCTGAGGGTCTGCTGTGCTTCTTCTGCAGGTGGTGCAGTTACAGGCAGCCAGGGCAATTTGACAAGCACAGGGAGAAGCATGTTGCAAACAACTCTCAGGCTTGCAACAGAGACCTGTTTGTTTCCCCTGTTTAATTTGGGAACCATGCATCCAGGCACACTTGGTATGTCTCCATGTGTAAGCCTATACTGCAGCCTGTTGATTTCCTTCACCCTTGGCAAGAATATCACAGCGGATTTTGGCTTTGCCTGTAATCTCTTGAGCGGATGAGACTAGAAATTCAAATGAGAGCTTAACTTGCTGACTGTCTGCACTGCCCACATGATGGCTGCTCTGCTCCTTTGGCTCTGGTCTGGAGCAAGTTAACTGTCTTTTTAGACAAGGAAACTTGGGTACAGGGCAGGCATGACTGGTTCCCATCTGCGCGCTGGGTCTACAGACATTGAGGATAAATCTGGTTCCAGGGACTTGGCTCTGCAGACCAGATCCGGAACATGAGCACATCTCCCAAAGGCTGCATAGGTACAGGCTCTGTTATTTTTGATAGATATCTGGTTTTAATCTGGAAGCAAGCCTTTGAATGCAGCCACCTGGCTCCTTGACAGTACTGTGTGTTGCCTAGCAATGTGAGGAGAAGATACTGGATCCATTTCTTCCCCTATCTGTGCCAGAACCAACCAGAGGAAAGATAAGTTTACGATGAGGAATTAACATCTTATTTGTGGAACGGCCTTCTTATCGCCATATGGCTTTAGTTGGAACATTGGTCACCCATGGAGTAGAAGGTTTGGAGCTTCAGTCTGTGCCTTTTGCAGAGTGTTACTGTTTGGTAATACGACTTTGTTTGCGATGTGGTTGCCTCTAAGCTTTTCAAGTTGGAAGTGCTGTCAGTCCTCTTAGATTTTCCTGCCCTGAATAAAACTAACTGTAACAAGTGAAAATGCAGGGAAATTTGCTTAAAGATGAGAAATCTTCTCCAAGTCAGCAGATACAAAGGCACCTGGAAATTCCATTCCATTATTAATATGCTAATTCAATAGATTTTTCCAAATTGCATCATAGCTTAGAAGTGCACTGAAATCAGTGCCCTGTGCTGTCAGCAACGGAAGGCAAGCAGTAATCAGGCAAGCAGTAAAAAGCAGTGGCAGGACTTCTATCGGTTTATTTGTGAGTTCATTTATTTATTAAAAGAATAATGATTAAAATAAAGGCAAGAATCAAAATAACAATCCCAACCTGCAGATACATTTTTAGATTCTTCTGTTTAAGGAAGCAATGGTCTTCTTATGTAAGTATTGCTATACAGTCTGCTCCTCTCTACTTTGAAATATCACCGAAGAGAAGGCTTGAGTTAACCCTTTCTTTACGGGAGAATTTAAAATGTATTTCTTTTGTACCGTGCCTTTAGCAGATAAGGAAAGCTTCTCCAGCCGTTATGCAGTGTTTAAAGTCACTGAATTGATTGTGAAGATGTCAGTTTGACTTAACTGATTGAAAACTAGAGCTCCAGCATTCTGTGCATGGGGGCCTGAATCACTGGTGCAGGAGAGAAATGGGGAAGGAGGATGTTTGCCTCTTTCATATGAGTCACCATATGTTGCTGTCAGAGTCTGAAATGAAATGACAATCACGTGCATCCAGGAAATGGACCGGAAAAGGCTGCTGTCAGTGAGATCCATTAATTCCCGTTCTCTTACATGCTATGATCTTCTCAGTTTTTTTTAGGATGTTAAGGAACTACATTCCTGAGGTTGTTACAGTGCTTATTTTAACAGTAGTGAAGTGGTGGACACCTTCATCTGTGACTTCTTATGAGTTTGAAAGTTTTCGTTTAGTGGTACTTAGTAAGCCTGCACAGACAACAGAAGAGGCCTCAGAAATGTAAAAGTCTTAATTAGTTCAGTTGATAACCACATGGGACAGAGGCACAAATAAACAAATGCTTTTGGAGAAGAGAGGTGAGGTTTCCAGACATTCTCCTTACAATGGGTGACTGATTAAATTTGCTGCTTCTCAGAACTGTGTTAATGGAAAACCAAAGGCTGGTATCAGATCTAATAAATTCTGTTTTAAGAAATTGAAATGATCGGCTTGGTAAAGCACAAATCAGGCTTAACCAACCCAACTGCCCTTTGTGATAGAAGGTCTGACTATGTGGATAAGGGGAGAGCAGTAGATGTCATATGCGTTGATTTATTTAGACTTCAGATACAATCTGTCACTGCATACTTGTTCTGAAGCTGAAGGAGAGTGGGGCAGGTGATCAAGCTTTTGGATGGGTAAAATAATTGTCTGGAGTGCTGGGTTCGAGAAGTAGCACTCCTTGGCTTGTTGTCCACCAGAGGTGGCAGGTACCTTACGGATTACTGCTGAGGTCTGTACTGTGGTATTACTTTCATCAATGGCCCAGATAATGTCAGAGAATAAATCCCTATCAAATTTGCAGGTGTTATTAAATTAGGTGGAATGTTTGATGTTTCAAAACGTAGAACTTTTGGGTAATTTGAAGCCTGGACAAACAGAAACTTTACATCATTTGAAAAGAAGAGTACTCATGGAATACTCGTAGGGCCGTATATTGGTACTGTCTGGGAAGCAACTGGCTGAGTAGCCAGAAGGCTAGAGGAAGGACTTAGAGGTTATGATGGATGCCATGTTGAAGATGTGCTGACAGTGCACTGTTACACCAAATATGGCAAATAGCAGCAATCTTCATTAGGAGGAAAGTAGCTAAAAGCTTGAAGGAAGCTAGGTGAATGTGTGTATTTCAGCAGGGTTACAACAGCTTGGCCTTTGCCATGTTCTTCCTCAGCCCACCTTAGATGCTTTATTGTTCTGATGCAAACTGCACTGTGGCTTTGTTCATGTAAAGACATAGGGTAATAAGATCAAAGCTATCTTGGGTACCGTTCTGTAGGTTCCAATTACACCTCTGGTTGAAGTGCAGACAGATATTTACATCTTGATTTGCTTCTGGAAGTTCCCTCCTCTTCCTCTCCCACTCCCACCCTGCACCTCAGTGTCTGAAGTCAACCTCAGCTAAATACCAGAAGACACCAGAAATGTGAGACAGCTGCTCAGATGCTCAGAGAAATGACCTGAGAAGAAAGAGCCAGGTGACACATCCCAGGAAATGGATCGTGCCCTAAAAGGAAAATGCATTCATCATTCAGATAACTTCTGCCACAGAAAAGCCATCTGGATAAACAAGGAAAGAGTTACACAACCATTGCGCAGATCCTCATCCCTTCCTGTCCACTTGTAGAAAGGCAGATGTGTTAAACAAGGCTCCAACTGTGGGCAGAGAGGAGAATGGGAGACCATGAGGGAGGAAGCACAGCCTGGGGGCTCCTGAGACTAGCAGTAAGGAGAGCAAGTGCTGTGTTTCTGTCATCAGATCCTTTGTGCCATGCATAATACTGGAAGTTGGGCAGAGAAGACCTCCGACCAACACAGTTGTGTCACCATGAGAAAATGGAAACTGGGATTCTCAGAAGTCCACCTGCAGAATCTCATTTTCTCCACCTTCTCCACTACTAAACAAGGCATTGCTAAGTGTCACCACAGGATCCATCTTCTTCCTACACCTCAGCCACACTACTGCCCAGGTAGTGAGTCTCCACTGCAAGAGGTGGTCATCAGTTGACCACCCTGCGTTACCTGTCCTCACTCAGCAGCCCTGTGCCCCCTCATTCCTCCCAGCTGCCTCTCACTCTGCTCTCCCAGAAGGAAAGAGGAAGTTGAAGGTGTCTGGTGACTTGGGGAGGCAAGAGAAGGGTCTGAAATTCAACAGAAACCATTGGAGCATTGTGATGATTTCCTACAAAGCCAGAATGGAGGAGAAATAAATTATTGCTAAAGATTCACAGACAGACAAGAACCTTATCAGGAAGCGATTGGAAGACATTTTCATTAGTGCTACCATTTATAGCTAAAAATAATAGAAGCGTTAGCCAAAGAAAGCCTCTTGTCACCTGCCTCCAAAGGCATGAAAAATCTTTGAGGAAGAGCCGTGTTCAGTGCTGTTTTTCCAGTTTGGAGAGGGTCAACACTGAAATCTGACTGGCAGCCTCAAAAAAGGAATGAAACCTATACCCCTCAAAAAACAAGAAGAAATGGAGTACTGCAGAGGCCTCACTCCCCCTCACTCAAGAGAAAAGGCTGTAGGCCAGACTAGGAAGTCAAAGCAAGCTGTGTGAATTCACAGGCTGGGCTGAATCCCTCATAAATAGTGGAATATCGTCTGGGAGAAAGTCCGTTATGAGAACAGTCTTGGAAGCTAGCTAGAATATAGCAAATCTATTGAGCAGCTGAGATAACAAGAACACACGCAGGAGAGTTAAGGGCAGAAGGAAATGGGTGTACAGTGTGTGTCATAAATTACAAAAGGAGAGTAAGCAGGGTGTGCATGGGAGACTGAATGCTGTGAGCAAAGGTCAGGACCAGACACTGAAATGAAAAGGTACATGTGTGATGCAGCAGAAGCTGTAACCTAACTCGTTTATAGGAAAATTCACAAGGAGATGGGAAAGGAAATATTTTTATTTACTTTTTTTCTCCCCTGCCAAATACTGCGGGTCATTAGCTGGGACAAGCAGTTGGTAACAGAGCAGGCTCTCCAGAGACCAAGTTCTTACGTCCCAGCTCTGAGGCTGCCAGTTAAAGCTGAGACATCTCAGAGAATCACATCATCTACACAGACCAGCATTCCCCATAGGACTGACCTGGGATGCCTGCCTGCAGTGCCAGAGATGAGCTGGGGTTGTTGCTCATCACAGAAGTGAAGGCAGCAGGGTTTAAGGGAAATGAGAAGGTGAAGGCTGGCCTGTTTGATTCAAATAGGCCCTTCTAGCATAAAGGGAGATGCTATAGACAATCCCAGTTTGTGGCATGAGCTCTCCTCTGAGCAATTCTAAAGAGGCATTTAAATCCCTGCACTGTGCTCACACAAAAGCCGTGGATCAGACCCAGGGATGTCTGTCCTGTTTCAGTATTCTAAGTGCAAGTTCCTCCCCCCATGCTCAGGGGAAGGGCTGTGCAGTGGCAGACCTGTAATTTACACTGCAGATGATGATGATGTGGGCTTCAGTCTTTATTTTTACTGTTCAAATCCTCTGTGTCCTGTGACCTTGTTCCTCATTCATAAATGGTGAAAAATATCACTTCCTCATTCTGAAGTAGAAATAGAGCAAATAGCTTGAGGTGTGCATCTGTAGAAGCCATGGAATACTGCAGCTGTGAAATATGGCTATGTTCATACATAAAATATATGCATACAGCGTTACTTGCACAGGGAGAATCAACCTGAAGCATAAGCTCGACTGCTGAACTGCAGGGAGGGAAAACTGCATGACAGCCTCAACTCCTGTATGACTCTGTCCCACTCACCATCCCCACCGCCCTGTTCCACATATTTAAAATCTCTGGAGATCCTCCTTTAAGATACCAGTGCTTCCCATTGTGCTGGCTTTTATTGGATTTCGGGTGCCATTCAGTCAACCACCCCCCCCCCCTCAGCCACTTGAATTCTTGAAATGCTGGGATCATATTTCACCTGATCTGGCACTGAACCATGTTCGCTATCTCACCCCAAAATTAATTAAACCATAAATTTTCAGAATAAACATGCAGCATCTACTATCAGTGGAACAGTCTGGGCTTTGTTGAGCAAACTGCTATGAGAACAAAGCTACCTCTTTCTCTTTCTTCCCACCCTGCACCTCTCTTCTCTTGATGCGTATCAGCAAATACAGTAAATACAGTACCTCCCTCCCTGTTACAAAGAGATATTTTTGTTCTGCTGTTGTCACCATTTTATAGTCTTAGAAGGAACTGCAGCAGCTCACAGGGTGAGGTCTTACAGGAGGGCATTATCTCCAGGGAAGTAACTACTGAGATGAAGAGGAGCTGTTCTCCAAAATTAATACAACTGGGTATTTGTAAGGTTGTTTATTCCTTTGTTGTTGTTGTTGTTTTTTCCAGGCAGTCCTGGAAAACATTGCTTTAATTTGTCTTTTACCTCTGCTTCCCATCTGTAGAGTGAGCTCTTCTGTCTGACACTGGTTCTGAGCAGTTAAAAATCCATTAATGAAGGAGAGGTGATGAGCTGATGTGCCCAAGGGGATCATTTAGGTATGCATGGAATTGTTAGCGATAGCCTTGTACCTATCAGAATGAGCAGTTTCTCTCCCTTTCGATCCTTCCTTTCCTATAGCCATGAAACTTTGGCTCTGACAATTCTTAAAGCTTGGAAGATATCAACACAAAACAGCCTCCAGTTCAATTACTGGAGAGAAAATAAGTAAAACAAGGATATCCACTCTCTATTCTGAACCTGTATGTAGTCTGCAGGCTGATGAATCCAAGACCTGAAGTAAGGCTTACAGCCCCTGAAACTTACTCAATTTTTCCAGTTAACTTGCTTGTTCCAGTTAAAACAATGGGCTGCCTCTCCCCACAGTTTACAGTCAAGAACTCCACCGCTTTACCCACATGATTTGGAGACCTTTATCCTTATCCTCAGCTCTTCTAATCCTGTCTGTGCCCATAAAGCAAACTGGACTGCTGCTTGGGTGGGAGACCTACCGAGTTTTATGGTTGCTATAGGCGGTGTAACTAAAGGTGGCATTTTTATTCCTTGAATCAATTGTCAGCCAACACCCTCACCTGGTATTCAAGGTTGCGGTGGGTTGATAGATATAAATCTGAGCTTCTGACCAGTTCTGGTCTTTGGAAATTCTCTAGAATGTCTGATTGCGGCTCTGGTGCAAATGCCAATGTTCTGGCTGTGTTCCAGCTCTGCTAATTTACACTCTTCCAACTTACACTCTCTCTTCTGTGCTTCAGTAGGGTACCATGCTCTTCTTCAGCTCTTAAGCATCTGCCTAGTGCGGATAAATGTTGTTTCTTCCTAGCCAAAATAAAGTGAGTCGTACATTTATTGTAGGGTGTTCTTCGTGAATGGTGCCACAGAAAGGTGAATGTGGTGTTTGTTCTTGCTGGGGCCTCACATCTTTCATCCTGGGCGAAATCTGAACTCCTATAATGCAGGGTCTTGACTGTGGACTGAGATCCCCAGGGTGCAGGGCCTCCGCTGTATGCTTGCTGCTGCCGGGATGTTCCAGTTAGCCAAAAGGCTCAAGCACAGAGCCAGGTGTTGAGATCAAAGTGTGATCTGATGCAGTACGTTATCGTTATCATCTGCTGGCTTGGTTCTGCTCAGTCCCGAGAGTTTTGCGTGCAGCCTCCCAGCTCTGCTGGCAATCTGGGGATGGGATGTTTTTGTGAAAATGACAAAACAACGACTTGTTCTTCTCTAGCATTTCTGTTTCTGTTCTTGAGTTGGGATCTAGAAAATAAGACCGTAGGGGAGGGAATAGAGAAGAGTTTTTATGCCAGTTTGTCCTTGAACTTTTAGGATTTCATGCCATGTCTGACTTTTCATTGAGAGATTCTGTGGGCTGTTGTCTACTGTCTATTTTTCACCTGTTGCCATGGACAGACTGGTGAATCACTGTGCACTGTGAAACCAGAGAGCAGACCCTTGGTTCCTACAGCATTAATCAGCCGAGTTTAGACAAGAGCATTTCCCTTCATTTCAGTCTCTCCCTCCGCACACTGTCTCCTGCCAGGATGTCCCGCTGCCTGCTGGAATTAATGTGGCTGAAATATCCCTCAGGATTCTCCTTGAGGTCAGGAACTCAGCCTCTGGATCCTCTTCAGTTCTCCTTTCTTGCCCTGAAATTTGTTGTTGCCAAGTGAGTTTTGCTTCCCCATCTCGTTCTTCATATTTTCCAAGGTCACCTCTCACTGGCAAGGAAAGATTTGGAGAGAAGACACAGAGGGGAAAGTCCAGGCCTGGATTGCCTTTTACCTCTGTAATTTCAGACCCACCTCTCTCATCCCTGAAATCGTTTAATTGGTGCTCTGTGATGTGCTACAGTGCAGGCTGTTGGCACTTCCCAGAGCATTGAGTCATCCTCATGTTACTGGGATTTTACTTGCCTTCCACAAGCAATATCTTTTTTGCTTTTGTTGCTGAAAGACCAAGGAACCCTTCCTTCCAGCTTTCTTTCTTTTTTCTTTTCCCCTGTTTGTTTAGCTGAAGATACCTTTCCTGTTCCTCCATTCCATCCTTTTCTCATCCCAAACTCAGAACTGTCTTCCAAGGACACTCATCGTAGACCAAACTGTACTGCATTTCCCCACTTTCTGCTCCCAGTCACTTCACCTGAGCAAGCCTATACACCTCACAACCGTTCTCAGGAATGGCATTGAGAGAGTCTTTTGACTCAAGTTTCTTCTCACTCCAAATCTTGAAGATCTGGAACTAGCTGGCAAGCTAGATAGAAGAGTTTTCTTCCATTCTCATTCATGGTGCTTTTTATTGCTTCCTTCTTTCCCTCATCATATTGTGCCCAGTGAACTTTTAAAAGCAGGTCAGCATCTTGTTTGTCAGAAAAGCATTTGGCTCACTGACAATTTCCAGATTTGTGCAACTAATCACATTGTGCCTATCCCGAAGCCTCCTTAGGGTTCTACGCATCCCATTTGCTTTACGTTCTGAATTGTTTTACCCAGACATAAAATATGAGACATCCAGAACATCTGGTCCTTATGAATCCACCCTGCAGCCCACTGCAGCCCTTTCTACTTGCAGACCTCAACCTTCTCCATGTGTCTAGCAGAGCAGAAGGGTCTCAGGCTCCAGCAAAAATTCACATAGGAAAAAGTTAAACATGAATCCCTCCCAGTGAACTGGTCTCCTGCTAAGATATGAGGGCTGCTCTGAAAGCAATGGCTCCTGTTTTATTATTTTGGTCCACAACATCAGAGGCAGATGTTGGTGGTATGGCAGTAGAAGCTGAACTTTCCCACTTATATTCCATTACATTTTGTTGCTGTATGACAGATGGCAGCAGAGGGGCAGTCTGACAAAATGGTGTCTGACGTGGAAGTGCATATGAAGCAAAAGTGTGTCACTGAATTCCTCCGCATGGAAAAAATGGTACCCACTGACATTCATTGGCACTGAACACTTATGGAGACCAAACAATGGATGTGAGCTCAGAGAGGCAGTGGTTGTTGCACTTCAGCGGTGGCAACAGTGATGTGAAAGACAAGCCACATTCTGGATGGCCATGCAGATTTTTATGAGTGCAGCATGCAGGCTCTTGTTCAATGCTGGTGAAAATGCATAGCTAATGGTGGTGACTATGTTGAAAAATAGCATTTTGTAGCTGAGAATTTGCTCTGTCAAATAGTGTTCTTGTGCTCTTTGTTTCTATTTTAGTTTCCATGGAAATAAATAGAAGGCGTTACTTTCAGAGCAACCTATGTATATGCAATCAGTTTGATGAGGTGAGTGGGTAATGGGTCTATCCTGCAAGAGGCTGTGATTCAGACATGGTTCTTTTCATGTGGCTGACGTTATGTGTGCCTGAACTCTTGTCTTGAAGGCTTCAGTCCAGCTTTTGGCTAGGATCGTCTCCTTGGGACAGCTTCTCCCATCCTCTCCCTCCTAGTATTGCTTTTTTTTCTCTCATTGATGTAATCATGCATCACCTCTTTCCCAGACTCATTCCACAGATCTATGTATCTTTCAACCGCTGTCACCTGTCTATGACTTTTCTGCCCTCAGATCGCTGGAATGCCTGGCCACTCACAGGACTGGCACTGGGTAACTAGACAGGTTGTTCTTTACTGCGTAGGATGAACAGCTGATCTTCATGCTGTGTCTTTGAGCAAGAAATGAAAGTGTTACTACATCTTGCATTTCCCTAGCGACGTAGGGAAAATGATAGCGTTTCTCTGCTGATTCATCTGCTTTTACAGTTTTGGGTGTTATGTTTATTTTCCCAAAGCGTATTTTTTTCTTTCCCAGACTCTCCCAGGTCCCAAGGTCGGAGCTGATGTCTGCACTCCAAGTGCATCCTGTTTGTCATAGAATCATTTAATTGCCATTTAGGAGAACTTATGCAACTGACCTTTAACATGGCAGAGTCTCCCTGCTGCACTTAATTCCTTATGCTGACATATGAAAAGAAAGAAAAAAACCCTTCCTTTTGGCTAGTAAGAAAGTCTTCCCACAGGGAAGAAGAAAAAGGCAGGTGGGGTGAGGGAGCTATGAGCTCAGAGTGGTTGGTGGTTACAGAAAGGGCTTGGTTTGGATGTTGCTTGCTTCTAGGGGAAACTGCAGTACTAATTGTTCCATAGTGAGGGGGAGGAATTTTTTTTACAAGGGAGAAGTTAACGATATTATGAACAAATTGATTTTATTTTATTTCTAAATCACTGCTTTTAATCTCAAAAGATCTGTCCAAAAAGCGTGTGAGGATATGGGAGGATAAGTGGAGGAGAGGGAGGGCTGGGTTGCTCTTGTCTGTTGTTTCGTGTTCCCTTCAGTGCACAATTTTGATGAACAGTCACCTGACGACACCTGGTAATGTCCAGCAGTGGATTGGCCTGTTTGCCAATCCAGACCCAGAGTTAAAGGATGTTGCAACCCCTTCCTAACTAGATGGCCAGTTTTCAGAACTGGAGAATAACTGATAGGGAATAACAAGCACGATTCATCACACTTTCCAACTAAACAATGGATTAGGTGATATGAGTCCTGACTACCTGATACTAATGCTCTTCCTTGCGAATTGATGGTGAAACTCATCTCATAAATAGCAGACTGGCCCTGAGGAAAGTAGCAGTGTACAGTATCTCTCACTGAATCAAATCACAGCCCAAGACTTTCAGCAGTGACCCAACAATACTCCTTCAGACTGCTCTTTCTGTGTGTCCCAGACACAGGAGCTGCTGAAGTCTTTGCCCCGAGGTCTTTGTGGCTTCACTTCTGTTCTCCAAAGTTTTGAGATACTGACTGCAAATCAGAGCCAGAGCTAATGGGTGTGGTGTAGAGTAAACAGGGGTAAATGGAGTTCAGCTACGTTCCACACGTATCAAATGCAAGGAGACAACTCTTGAGGCAGAAAAAAATAGCACCTTTCCTTCCTTCCATACATCTACTGGACGATATGAAGCGCAACTCACTGATACCCTTGCTATGTCTCGGATCTCATAAGAGCCCAAGCTACCCTTCCCTAGAGCTTGCCTCCTGTTAGGCACCTTCTGTTTGCAACGCAGAGTCCTTTATATAGGTAAGGACATGTAGGGTTTTTGGGGAAAGAAGTACAGCCCTTACTGATGCAAAAAAAAAAAGATTTTCTGCTGAAATTACTCAAGACGGGGGTATATGCACAGATATTTATTTCATTTATGATGTGGCTTCTTATCCCCTGAGAGCAGGTCTACGTGGCCCATTTATCATCTGTCACAAACAAACAATGTGTATTTTTGGCTTCTCCTTTCAGGGAAGATAAAAATAGTTTGAGTTAGCACGACATGACTTAGGTGGGGACTTTTTTATGGTTTTTTGTTTGTTTAGACAATTGGGTCACAGGAAAGCACTCCTGTGAGAACCACTCTCATTCCCGGAGATCCAGGGAGGTGAAGGGGAGGGATAGAGTTGAGATTAATGCTGAAATAAAACATCCTGTGCAAAAAAAACTTTGTCTATTTAATGCTAACTTTGAGGTAATTCAGAAGGATGGTGGAAAAGTTCAGCCTTAACTCTGCCCCTTCTCATCTTGTGTCAATACTTTAAAATACATCATCTGTAGAGCCTGATTTTGTCCTTCTCAGATAACAGATACCAGTCTGGTGAATCCCATGCTTGTTACAGCCAGCATTTATATTGTGATTCCCTATTCTGCACTTGTGTACTTTCCATATGGTCAACATTTTACAACTATTAGTTTGTTTTTAGGATTTTATTTATTTTTACTTTTTACAAATTTCAACTTATTTGGTTCTCAGAAACTTTTTGATAAAACCCCCTCCAATGTGTAGTTTAACTACATGTGCTGCGTTTCCATGCACAGTTTGTAGTTTTTGAACTGGCAGCTTTAGACTCGTGTGGTTGAGGAGAATTTTATTACCGAAAACTCATCGGCCATTTTGTAATTGCCATCTCCCCTAATTATATGTGATTTAATTAGGAATCAATTCACATATTGAAAATAATCCCTCTTCTATTGTCTTTTGAGTCTGATGGTGGGATCTCAATGTGTGTGGCAGCAACATCAAATAATTAGCCAGGTGCCAAGTGGAGACTGTTAAACCTCCATGACCCTAAACATCTGACTGGATAGCCAGAAAGGATGTTTTGGAAACGATTTTTGTCTTGACATGTTGTAAAAATGGCTCCTAAAAATCAGTGTGGAAGCAAATGTGTTTGGGTTTGAGCAATATTCCACAGTAACTTGCCCAGAGCAAGCCTGCGGGTTCACTAAATAGCTTTTTTACTATTCAGTGGTACAGTCAAGACAGTACCATGCAAATCAATCCCTCTACCTACTTCACCTACTTGCAGTGATAATGGACCAAAGACACAATTCCAGTTAGGAACTCTGATTGCAGCAGCACATGCAAACATTTATGGTCTTGTATTGTTCTTTCGCTTTGGAAAAATGTCAGTCAGGAAATGCCTCTCCTCACTTCCCCATCCTTTCAAACACATAGTGCAAGAGATCAGGGTCAATGTCTATTCTGTTAATGGACAGCCATCACATCTACCCCAGCAGCACATGGAGGCCCTTCCTGATATCAGAGCTCAGCTTAGGATAGTTCTTGTCCTTCCACCTCCTGGGGCATGGGCACAGGACAAATAGCTCTGCCAACATTCTTCTTTCCCATCTGTTCAAGGTTATTTGTCCCAACGCCTTTCCTCTCCGCCTCCTCAACCATGTTCTGTTGCCACACATCTGGCTTTGAGCATGGAACCACTTCTTGGATCTGATCCCTAGCAGCTGTCTGCTGCCAGTGCTTTCCCACAGAGGATAGGGATGGGATCCAAAAGGCAAGGGGAAATGGAGGACAAGCTGGGAAAGTCCACAGCAGGTGGAGGTTAAGACAGAACCAAATCTCCACAGGTGCAATGTTCTTTTCCCTCCTCTCCATTCAGCTCCATGGGTGTCTGCCTTTACTGCATGTCTCTCCCATCTACTTCTTTATTATTTCTGGAATTGTAGACTGCCTTTCCTGCATCCTTTACCACTGAATGGGCCCTTTCTGGATGCAGACTTCTACATCAGGTTGCATCATCAACATGGATCACCAGGAGCACATCTTGATGGATACAGCAGAAAAGAAGTGTATGACATATGTCACTCAAATCATTAGGACAGAGACATTTCTTTCATTTTCCTAGTGGCAGATATCAACTAGATTCAACCAGAGAATTTAATCTGTGCAACCACCCCTCCTTGTCAGGGCAGGAATACTTCAAGGGTAATGAAGTGCCAAAAGCAGTGAGTGAGCACCGAAGAAAGGATGATGTGGAGGCTGGAAATGTACTACAGATAACAACAGAAGGCCACATTCACTCTCCAGGGCTGTCAGATGAAACATCAATGTCATTAAGAAACTGGATTTTTTGTCAAATTCTTCCTATGCCCAAGGTTTGTCTTTGTGATGGAGCAAGAGTGAAAAGCAAGAGAAAACTAGGCTTGACCAAAACCCATCTGAAACGCTGGAAGCCTATCTGTTGCCTTCCACAGCTTTAGATCTAGAGATTCTCTCTGCCCTTTTGTGGGTTTGGCCTCATGATAAATTCCAGAGCCAGAGAATTCTAAGCAGAGACAGATTAGCATCTTGTTTTCAGAAGCCTTAAACTGGGATATATGGATCTGTTTATTTTGCAGAAGCCAATAGCTAACACATCCATTGTGTTCAACATACACAGTGCTCTGAAGCTGCTACTAAAAGAGGACAGATATTTTAGCTGGCTTATTATCAGCCTGCATGCACTGGAGATGGATCCCTGGCTTTTAGTTCACCCTTGCTCTCAGTTTTATTTCAGCACATTGTCCTATTAATGATCAGCACTCTTTGAGCTGCATTTTATTATGTTGCCTGGAGGCCCTCTGGCATCAGCAATGTAAATATACTTGTGGTGATATTATTATTATTAGATTCATGCTAATAAAAGGATAACAACCCAGCAAAAGGCCTTTAATCAGTCTGTGCTGTGTAGGCAAAACCAAGTTTTTTTCATTGGGATTTTTTTCCTCCAGCCACGTAGGGTCCTCTCCATCTGAGTGGAGAAGAAAAAAAAGACCATCAGCTGAGTTATTAATTTGCAAGTTTTTGTGGTTTTTGATGAATTTTTCTCCTCTTCTCTGCTACATAATTGGTTTGGAATTTCCTCTCCCTTAGAATTTCACAGAATGAACTACTAACATCCAGTAATAAAACCTCTGCTGCACCAGTAACTAGCAGACTTATCCACTAAAGAAAGTTCCCAGCTCTTGGTTAGTGCAAGCTGAAGGATATGGTCTGCTGGATCAAAGTAAGAACCCAATATCATGTTGAAAACACGTGTGGGTAGTGACAAAGGAAATTCCCCAGGGTAATTACTGAATCTACTCAGTGCTTTGTTTGTCTGGAAAAACATAGCAAATGCTTCCCCACTTCATCAGGGCATTGTGAGGATAACTTCCACTAAAAACTAGGAAACCAAACACTCCGAGGAGAGCTGTGACACATGAACTCCTTCATAGACTGGACTGGATTTTCTTCTCGTTTCCTGCTTGCTTGTCTGTACTTTGGTGGCTTTGGATGTACTTATTTCCTCCACTAAAGAACCTCACCTGAGTAGTTCTGAAACACAGCCATAAAAAGAAACTTTGGTACCCACAGCATACACAACTGTGTTCCTCCTTTCAATCACCAAACAGAGTCTGCAGCTCCTTTCCTGGTACAGTCACAGCATCCTCCAGAGCTTGTGCATACCTACTTCTTTGACGTGTCTTTCACACCTCCCCTTTGCTGTGGCTGTGCTCAGGACCACTGCTCCATACTGTTAGCAAAGATGTCCACCTTTCCCCTTATTTTGCTTTGGGAAACACATTTTTGGCTGCTCCTGAGCTTCACATATCTCAGACACACCTTCACACACACACACACATTATAAATCTAGCACCTTGATTAGTTTGTTTTCCTCTCATAGCATCTTAATTCTTCCCTCCCCTCCCCTCCCGTCCCCTCCCCCCCCTCCTTCTTTCTCTCCTTTCTTTCCTTCTTTCCTTCCTTCTTTGTTTCTTTCTCTC
>JANHGO010000926.1:0-37094 GCA_024606505.1 Aquila spilogaster
GGCTGCGGGGCCGTCCCACCGCCGGTATCGCCGGGCGGCGCGGCTCGGTCTCACCTGTCGGCCTCCTCCAAGCGGCGGCGGCAGCTCGGAGAGCTCCGGCTGCGCTTCACATTCAAACCGCGGTGAGAGGGCGCGGCGGCCGCACGGTGACCGCATCACGTAGGGCGGAGACACCGTCCGGCCGCCGGGCCAATCAGCGGGGCACTCTGCCCCGACGCGCCGCGCCAATCGGCGCGTCCCGTCTCACGTGGAGGCGGCAGCCAACGGCCGCGCTTTTCCCACAAGGCCCCGCTGCGCGCCGCAGTGCCCGTCAGTCGCTGCAGCCGCGTTCGTCCCTGAGGAAAGCAACGGGCGAGAAGAGGGTTTCTCTCTTCCCCCACACGTTGCAATAAGCACTGCTGAAGCCACGCACCGCTTCTTAAAACTTTATTGATTTGCCACTTCATTAAAGCATGGAGTATTAGAACAGTATTATACATAGTATTTTCATGTAGAAAACTTTACATAGGTTTTCACATTTTATAATTCTGCTATTCTCTCAAAAATGTGTACATCCAGGGATTGGGATTGGATCTTGATCGGTATTAAATGCACTTCATATGGAGGTCCTCAGAGACATAGGTGACATACATCTTACACGAACAACAGGAAAGGTGCCGAACAAACAATTTACAGATGAAGGAGAGCTGCACTTCAGACGGGAAAAGCGTAATTTTACCTCAGACTAAAAGATCCCACACTTCATCTGCCCATAGCTGAAGTGGCTGTGGCTCCTGGCAGGGGCAGCACCGCTCTCCTCACAGCACACACATACCCCCCCCCCCCAGTCTGTTTCCTACGAGGTTCTACAGGAAGTACCAATACATACCATGCAGCCTCCGTGTTTATACCCTTATAGGTAATCTGTTTGTAGTTTAATTTGGTGCAGAACGGTACTCGAGCAGTCTAAGAACTGGTTTTTATTACACTGTGTATTGCACTGATCTCTCACCAGATATGCTGACACTGAACCCTGTTGCATTCATTCTTCCACTGAAGCAGAGAGCTACCCCAGGTGGGTCACGTCCTATGCTGGCAGAGCCAGGACACGACCAGAACCAGCAGTGACTGCTGCAGGCATTCTGGCTCAGCCATTTTTGCTCCAGTAAGATGCCTGTGGGCTATGATCTTTGACTGTACGACAGAGAACAAAAAGCTGATGTGAATATACAGCTGTTTCAGGTATTCCGATATACATTCCGCATACCGCTCTTATTGCTTTAAGATGTACAATCAATTCCAGAAAATCGTGACAGGATTAAGGCTGTTACAATCCCACTGCATTCCAGTCCCCCCTTCTCCTTCATGCACTACAGTACGTCTAGAATGTTTCTAATGGCACATGCCTCATTTCAGCAGTTTATAAGTGGTAGAAATACAGTAAAAGCTTTACTTGAGTAAAAGAAGAATCTCTCAGAACTAAGGCTGAAAGAAGGGACTGATTGATTTTATATGCAGAGATAATACAAATGTTGCACATTACAGTAAAGAAAGCCCACGATGCAACTCTAAATTTAAGATGTGAACATTAAGAGACCTCTTCCAAGACTTGAGATGTAAGGCTTTCAAAACTGTAAAAGAAGCATGCAACTTTAACGTTTGTGTTTGGAAAGGAGATGCAGGTGTACATTCAATGAGGCAGTGTCACATTCAAAATCTGAAAATAATAATATATATTAAGAACTATCTAGGACAGGAAGGAAAAAAATGGCTTATTCTTACAAATTTATTGCAAATTTAAATAGAATTAAAATAAATACTTCATTTTATTGTAATTAAGTGACATTACCAGGGAACAAGCGAATATACTAAATGCAACATAAAATGACATCTCAAATGCAGCAAGTTCAATATTGGCAATGCTTATTTTTCAGTCTTTTTCTTATGCTAAAATATAACCATATATTTCCTCGTATTAACTATTAGCATACAGATTTAATCTATAAGGTGTTTAAAAGTTAGAGGGCCTGGCTGTGGCTTTTCTTTGGTTAAAAATAAAAACTTGAAAGCCTTACCAGTACTACTGACTGCAAAACAGTTGCCAAACGATGCTTACATAGAACAAGCTGATTTACTGAAGAATGCCACATGAGCCCTTTGGAAACAGCTCACAAGAAAAAGTATATATACACACAACAATAACTCTGAGATTAGAATATCCCAACACTACATCAACTATGGCTGCCCTATGAGGAAACTCAAAACAAGTTGAACACAGTACCATTCAGTTGTTGTTAAATACTGTCATTGTTGAGGTTTGCTGATATGGGTAGCACAGTGGGTAATCTAACACTTTTGTTTACACGTTCTAGGAAGTGGAACTTCTCCCATCCTGCCATACTCTTCCATTTTTGACAAAAAGTCTCAAAACTTGAAATTAAAATTAGTTCAAAGAGCATAACTCAGCCCTGCAGGACTTCTGTTATTAACTGGTATTATGTGATGGAAACGGCGTCGCAGAAAACTTAGGCATGTTGAAGAAAGGAAGATCTCTAGGGCAAGCAAAGCTATAGTGTTAAATCACATTTGCTTCACATATTTTTAACACCACATAAATGTATTGGTAATTGTTATAGTACACAATTGATCTTAAGTTTAAATTTGCTAAAGCAGTCATGGGAATTCCAATTTAACAGTAGCAACTGATAGTTGAGAACAAAAGTCATCTGCACAAAAAACTGAAGTTGAAAGTCTGCAGTAAGGAAATAAAATTTCATAGGTAGTGGAAAAGACTTGCTAAGCAGACCATTACCACCGAATACTTTGTAGTCAAGAAAGAAGAGGGTGGTTTTGTTTTGAACCCTGTTTTTAATATTAATGTAGATGTTCTGTCCATGATTTGGCAATGTATCAAAGTCAATGGGAAGTTTAAGAATTATCTTTTTTTGTTATTGTTTTTTAATGCCTTCAACTCAAGACTAGGGAGCTAAATGGTGCTGATACTACTATGTACTCCTGATATAAAACCTTCCATAGAAAAAAGGAGTCTCGGAAGATGAAGCACTGATATTAAAAAAGTTGTTCTAAAAATGACTTGCTAAACAAGAGGAAAACCCCTTCCCCAAATATCCTACAGGCTGCCTACATCAAAACCTATAATGCACTGCTTGGTCTAGCCATGTGCACACAAAGAAAAACCCAGAATGATCTGAGGTGGTCATCAACCACTGCAGTATAGTTTATTATGAGCACATGCTAACATCACAAGGCTATACAACTATATTTATTACTTCCATGGGGGTTAATTTTCATCAAGGAATCCAGTTGATTTATAAGATTTGGTTGGGCTGCAAAACTGAACAATTGATAAAAGACTAGAAGAGACAAACTTGATCATAAGGATGATGAGGATGGAAACAAATAGACTTTACATCTACAGCACTAATTCTGTAAGCAATAATTTAAATAAAAATTGGTGATAGTCTCACAGGATGGTCAGGACTTTTTTCCCCCCTTCCCTTCTCCCCTTCCCTCCCCACTCCTCAAATGCCATTGTGTTAAGAATAACTTGCTGTTCTTTTGATATACCAGGGTCCCATTTCTTCCCCCATCCACTTCAGTCCATCTCTGGAACATAGCTTTATGTAGAAGCAGAAGTAATCAATTCTACTTAGGGCTACCATGAAGGTAAATTTGTCCCAGTTGTCCGTATTTGCTCCTCTGTTATGCAGATTTTGAACACAACACCTATACGCAGGAAGAACTTCCGTAGCACAGCTCGAAGCTCAGGAATCAGGTCAAATTGCATGATTTCACACAAGTATGGATAATATGTTGAAGCATGTGCCTTAAACTATCAGGAAAGATATGAAAAAAGAAAATTATTCTCTATTCCTATAGGAAAGTGCTGAGATTTTCCCTGCATTGTTAGAATGCAAGGTCTTACCAAATCAAAGGCCCTACTGAATAGCCAAATAGCCATCCAGCCCAGTGTCTGTTTTCCACAGCAGCCTTAGTGAATGCCTACAAGAAACCATGCACAGAGCATGGATTTGATATTACTTCCCAATATTATCTTTTGGCACAGGGACTTCTTAGGCTAGAGATGGTACCAGAAACTCCTTGGAGAAATGTCCTTCTCTGCTAAGAATTTGTCCAGTTGCTTCTCAAGCCTCTAAAATAGCATCCACAATACCACAGCAAAGCCTTTCACAGCTGAACTAGAGACTTGCTGTCTTCAAAACTGTTCTTCACCATCTCTTCCATTTTATAAACTATCAGTCCTTTCCCTCTCTTCATGCTATTAATGACTTTATGCATCTCTCATTTTTTTTGTGTGTGTAAAAAAGATAATTGAGTAAATATCTAACATAGATACAGTTCTGTTTATGGAAGTCAGTCTTATTCTTGCTCTGCTCTGAACATTTCTCCAGCACCCTTATACCTCTTTCAGTACAGGGAATCAAAACTGAAACGCTCAAGATGCAAACTTGCCATTAAGTTATAGAACATGAAAGCTTGTTTTATCCTCCATCCCTTTCCTAATAATGCTCAGTGTTAGTTTTTGAGCTTCTACATGGGCACACAGTGAAAGGACAATGGGAATGGTTTTAAACTAAAAGAGGGAAGGTTTAGATTAGATATGACGAGGGAGTTCTTCCACTCAGAGGGTAGTGAGGCCCTCGCACTGCTGCCAGAGAAGCTGTGGGTGCCGCATCCCTGGAGCTGATCAAGGCCAGGTTGGATGGGGCCCTGGGCAGCCTGAGCTGGTGGGTGGCAACCAGCCCATGGCAGGGGGTTGGAACTAGATGATCTTTAAGGTCCATTCCAATCCAAGGCATTCTATGATTTTACAGGGAGAACTGAGGGGACACTTTTACCACAGAAATCTTTACAATAGAAAGATACTGAGATTAGGTGCCAAGGAATGGCTAGCTTGCCATTTTATCTAGAGTTAAAACTATTTTCATAACACACCACAACCTCATGGACATCTCTGAATTGCTGCCATGTGATGAAACCAAACCACCGCTAACACCATTTTCTTCAAATATTGGTAAGTTGCAATAAAGCATTTAGGACTAAGCATAAGTGACGTGGAATTACATCTTTTGCAATACAAGGAACATTAAACAAAATCAACACAAAACCCCACACTTCTAAACTGCACCTTTTTTGAAATTAAGAAACAAACAACAAATACCCACAAACTTAAGCAAACTGCAGAAATTTCTCTGTACGAGATATTCTAGGAAATATGTGCATTCACAATTTCCTCAGAAAGGCTGAGATTCCAAAGATTATTTTTTCACCATCACTGTCAAGGAACTGAAATTACAGTTATGGAACAATGAAATTTACCTCTGCTATTCTATGCTGCTGTGATACAGCATAAGCACATCCTGTACTGCACGCTCACAGTGCTGTATTTGAGAGCTCTGCAGTAATATTTCCACACAACTGAATTTCATGGATGTAGTCCCATTTTTACAATGTGAAATGCTTGCCAAAAAAAAGGAAGCATAACCATTCCTGTATTCCAAGGAGAGTACACACTGTGTGAATAAGCACACTACCCATCTTGCAGTATGCATGATAAAGAACGAGTTCAACAAAAGCAGAGACGAAAACACCTGAATGCAAACAGACATGGCATCCAGCCTGTTCTTACCTTTTCATCACTGATTTTTAGTGTTTTTGTTAAAAGCAGCAGCAGGAGATTGGTCCAAGCTTCTCTGTGGCTTTCTGAGTTCACAGTAATAAAATATGCCAGGGCTTCACTGCAGACACTGAAGATCAGATGCCAAGTTCAAACAAGCCACAAGGAAGACCCACAATAAGTTTTTGTTACATGCCCTATTAGTCCTCTCATACTGTATCTTGTTTACACATAAGATGCATTTCCATGGGAAAGTTTTCAATCACATGCAGTAATTTTAAACTACACACATTTGTCTGTTTTCTGTTACAGTTGTTACAGATAATTGAACTGAAATATTTTTTATGCTGTAAACAAATAACTGTGGAGTGAAAAGTAGAAAACAGCTGTTTTCCTCATAAGCATTTTGTAATTAAAGTGTTTTCACCTTCAGACATTACTTCCTGCTCCTTACATGGGGACAATTTAGGCAGTGTCACCATGAAAAAAAATTCTCTCTCTCTCTTCAAATAGACACTGCTATATTAAAGACCTGAAGCACTTACAGAAGGACTACTAATGTGTCAATACATTTCTGGTCCATGCTGTAGATTGAATTTTTGTAGACAATCTGTACAACTTACAACTGACTTTTTTGGTACTTCTTGAAGAGGGAATGGGACCTCCCTTTCTATGCACTGAAAAGATTAGCATGCCCACAGATAATAATTGGAACACCATTGAAATCCACTGAATAAGTACCAATAGCAAGTTTAAGATTTCTTCACATCTGATTAGAGATTAGTACCTTGAACTTTTCTGTACCAGCAACTCACTCCTTAAGTTCCAGGTAATACAGTAGCTTATACTGCCTTCTGTTTCAATTTCTTATCACATTATATATTTGCATTCTGTACCACCACTTTTGTGAAGAAAAGTGGATCAAGCAAAAAAGTCTTTTATTTATTTCTAACGGATTGCTCACTAATAGCAAATTTAGCAATAAGAAAAGAGCAGACCATGATATATCTTGGTATGCTTTGCATGTTCTGCTCAGCACCTTAAAAACAGAATGTTTACATCCAAGGATGCACCACGCATATTTTTCTCCACGCAAAACACACCTGAACTAACTTTGTTCTCTTACCTAAGCAGGCGTTGTTGTATAGCATCCCAGGAGTCTCGGCGGTTTTCATCCACATACATTCGAAAGAGTATTCTCAAGCAACAAGCCAAGCTGCTGGTCTCTTGTTTTAAGAGATTAGGTTTTGATTTACCCTTGAACCCTAGAAATCAGGGGAAACATTCACAGTTGTAGTTACAGCCAAGAGATTAAGTTTTATCAGGTACACCTCCATTAATGAGCAGCAGGTATCCGATTTCTTTTGCAGGCAGCATTTCTTCCTCCTTGACTTTCAAGAATATCTAAGTTATTTTTCTAAATGCATTTAAGTGCAGCAGTACTAACCATGCTGCTCCACTTCAATCAAAAATAAACACAAAACAGAAATATCTCAACTCATCAGCAAGGAGAAAAGTAGTAAAAATACACATACGAATTGTTACAGTATTATACTTCTGCATTTCAGTGGTTAAGGCCCTAAACAGAGCTCAGTGCCTTTTCTTTAAAACTGAACTACACAAAAGCCTCACCTGCTCTCCACAACACAGTTCTTTGTTCATAATTTGAATTAAAGGCTTTTGAAAAAGAATGAGACTCCTGCAAACAATCTAGTAACTTGAAGAGGTGATGTGAAGACATGTGTTTATACATTCCTTGGTCCTCTGTGTCAATATGGATATCTGCATCCAATGCATCTCGCTAAATGAAAGAGATCAAGTGGGAGAACAGTATCAGTAATATATTCTTTTCGTAAGAATCTGATACTTCACATATCACATACTATTAACTCCAGATTCCAGTTTCAGGTACAAGTGAAATATCAAAGCAAAACACCACAACAGAATTTTCCTGTCAAATGCCAAGGCTCTCCCTCTCATTAAAACATTTTAAAGAGAAGTTATGGTAAATCCTGGTTGTAAGAAACACTACGAACAATAAAATGACTTTTTCCTTGGTAAGCTAGTTCTACTATGAATTTAACTACACTTCCCCCAAGACACTACCTGAATGCACTAGCTTCAAGCTTTCTGGCCTAGCGCTTCATTAACACAGACAAGCAAGAGCCCACCTTACACTGTTCCCTAGAATCAGAATTTTCAGGGGCTAGGACCTCCTCTCCAAGGGAGGTGGTTAAGTCTTGACAATTCACTTTGTTAAATTTCAGCTTCCACATTACAATAATAATCTGAAGGACAGACTACCAAGAAATACTGAAGGTAGTAAAAAAAAAATCACTAAGAATAAGGACACACATTCAGGATAGTACTGAGAGCTAGAAAAAGGAGGAGACTACATACAGTACTACAGCACTTCGCAAACACTTCAGAACATTCTGTACTTCACTGCTTAACAAGGTTATTTCTAAGTCTGCTGGTACCTGAGCTGCAGCCATGTGCTCAGCATCTTCCTTCTTGCTTGTTGCTGGATAGAATACTATGTTATCAATGGTCTGTATCAATTCCAGCTGTACCACACACTTTATAAGGAGGCCAGCAAATAGTTTCTGGTCTAATGAAACAAAGCAACAGAAGTTTCAGAAGCAACTTATAACAATTAATGTACAACAGATTAGCAAATCACTACATTGCCATTTTCATATTTGGTAATGCTGTGAATTATCTTATAAAAAAATTCTCTGGAATGAATAAATGCAAACTATAAAGATATAAGCTAAGTATTACAAATTAATTATCAAGTGCCCTAAAATTGTCCCTAAATGACTACAGAAGCAGAGTTGCTATGAAAGCTCATTTAATAAACTTGGATGTTTTCCTTACTTGTATAAGGACCACCTTTCCAGCTTTCATCAGTTGGATTCGAAAGTTGACTTTGTCCTCTTTCTGAAGCATTTTTATCCACGCTACTTAAAGACTGACGATCTAGGTCCAAATCCTAGAATAGAATTTAGAACCGAATTTAGAACCGTCCTTACAATCCAAAGTCTACCTACCAACCAACCATCTGAATTTTAGATTCAGAGAATTCCTGCACACATTCTTTTTTGGAGTTATTTGATAGCAGTGCCAAATATAAGCTAATGTCAATTCCAGTATGTGTTGTCAAGCACATCTACTACTACAAAGTATTTCAAAAGCTAACCCAACAGAGCCTCTTCAGCTTAGTTTGTTGCACTGAATTAACTCTTACCAAGTGTTTTTCAGCTGAATCTTCCTCCATTCCTGCTGGCCTCCAAGTAAGCAAGCTTCACAACAAAACAACAAAAAAAACCAGTAAATATTGTTGCTCTGAAACAGAGCATTAGTATGAGAAATACTTTATGAACTTACACATGAGGAATGGTAGTTTTGAAGATTTCTAGCATACAATTGCAGGTCTGGCCCCAGACCTCTGGGCTGAATTTTTGTCCATTTAGTATTACCAGATTTTCCAGGCAGTTTGTACCTGATCGAGCCAACTGCTCATTTTCTGTGGAAGATATGTTTTATATTTATTAGCTTTAACAATATCAGTGAAATGTTAAGCGCTCTCTGTCATTGCTCCATTAAACACTTTTTTCAACATTGTGAGAGGCACATTAATTCAGCTCCAAGCCCACCTATAAACTACATATTACAGTAACATCAAGCTTGGGACCATACTGAATAGAAAAGAGTGCTTAAAAATATGCTTTCTCAGACTGAAATCCAAATAGGGAAAACAAAGGACAAGAAGGAAGCAGAAAAGGAACATACAGTGGAATGAATGAAGGAAAGCACAAATTTGAAACTTAAAGATTTCACCCACAATCCACACTAGCAATATAGAAACTTCAGGCATGACAGTCTGAGCCTAAATGAAAAAAACACTTGGAAAGACAAACCTAGAAGCACTATTTTTTCCCACCTTCTATCTCTGAACCAACTAAAGAGTCAGAACACATACATGCATATGTGTAAATGAATAAGATATTTAATCCATGCAGCCAAATGAAGAAAGGCTGTTGGCAAAAGATTAGCACAACTTTTTAAAAAGCTTTTGCTCTGTCCCAGTAGCACTATAAACACATTAACAGAAGAGCTGCCTAACTGATTAAATAGAATGTGACCCTGGAATACTTACGATTCTGCAACATCTATTACATCACAGATTCTGAAGTTGGTAGTTATTATTCTTCAAAAATTCAACTAGCTTTCCCCTTAAGTAAGGAGCATTTCAAAAATACATTCAAAAGATGAAAGTGAACTAGTTACCTTGTTTTACACACCAGTGTAGCTGTGCAAGTATGTCAGGAAGAAGGATCTCATTTAAAGCTTCATAAAACTGTGTAAATACATCACAGATTGCATAAAGTGCATGGTTGCATGTAGTGGTCATCCATTCAGATTTCTGTGAGAAAATAAGCATTTATTTCTACCTGGTTCTTCTGACACAATAGCATTTGGCTCATGATCAGCCATTCAAAAGAGGTGGACTATGAGAAGAATTGAATTTAGATAAACTTGGAAGAGCCCCCAGTACCTGCTAGTGAAGATGCCTTGTCAGAAGTACTTAGTTGGTCATATGACTACTATTCAGAAAAGTATGAAGTATTACAAAGCATGAATACTTTCCTTGAAAATATTCAGAGAGAACAGGAAGAGTATTACAGAAAGTTTCTACATGGAAGCTATCAAGCATTGGTCATTTCATATATACAACAGAACATAATACAACAAATTATCACTACAAACCAAGTTTGCAACAGCATGGGCTGCAATACACTGACAGCAAACAATACAATCTGCCACCTGGATCGTTTGAGTTCTTGAGGAAAAAATGGAGTGTAAAGTTTGCTTGATTTGTTTTACCTCTGTCTGTTGTTCAGGAAGTTTCATATTATCAAAAATCCGAAACACTATTCTGAACAGATCTTGCCACCAATGCTTTTCAAAAGTATGGCCATAACTCTTCATTATTTCAAACATCACTGTTAAACCTCTATAAACAAACAAAGATTGTGTTAAAACATGTACCTGTGATCTCTTCCCTAACGGAATGCAAACAAAAACCAGAAAAGCCTTGTTACCTTGTTCGAACATCTAATTTGCAACGATTTATGATACAAGAAAGCTCAAATAAAATGGGGAACCATCCTCTGACCCATACTCTGTCCCCAGGAGCAACATTCATGTCATCACTCGTGTATTCTCTTAATACCTTGGAGATGGGCAGGAAAAAAAGATGAAAAAATCTCAGAAGTCTTTAAGACAGATTAGATACCACTAATGGTACACAGACAGACTTGAAAAATTAGCTTAGTTTCTACTGTAACAATCAACTCTTGTCAAATATAAATCTGAGACATCTATCTGTGAAAGTACCTGGAAAATATATACAGAAAATAAGTATTTCAATGGTAACAGTTTCCATTTTAAACCAATAGACACCTTTAACATGTTAACTAACCCTAGTTCATTACTTACATAACACCAAAACCATTCATAATTCTGAATACACTTTTAACACAAACTCTTGCTGCTGGGAGACTGAAGTTTGAGTCTGAAAGTTCTTAGTTGCAAGAAGAGCCTCAGTTAAGATAGTAAGAAGATAGTAAGAATGCATAAGGGTTAAAAAAATAAAATACCTGTGGTCTTTCAGAAACATATTTTGCACAATACCGAATAAGTCTAATTGCTTCCATGCTGGTGTCCGGAAATGCAACATTACAAGCAAACTCAGAGAGACATTTTACTGCATCTTGGAATGAATCAATTGCTGCAGGAAAGTGCTGTTGAAAAATATTTGCTGTAAAGAACAAACAAAAATATTTCTTAAAATTTACTGATGTAGAAATGCACAGATGAAGTCAGACATGGTATATCGCTACCAAACCAACAGGCATGAAAGGACTAGGTTTTCTGGATTAAACACAGTTTATTCCCTTGTACTCTTCTTTGTGCTACCTTCCCATCCCTAAAATCTATCAGTATCAGGATCTATCAGTGTTCCCAAGTTGGGTAACTACTGATTTATACTCTATGATTCTTTCATGGTTTCTTCTGTGGCTCACTTTCCTTCCACAGCATATGTTGCCCAATCCACACCATAAAAAAATAACAGGAGTAAAGCTTGATGCGTCTTAACTAAACCAGAAAATTATTCAGATTCTGTAGCAACAGAGGAAAATGCAGTTAGATTTCAGGTTAAGGGACAGACTAAACACAAATCGAAGCCAGTACATACAAGCTTTTGAACAGACCACAGCTCTCCAGATCTATGCAGTTCAACCTGGACTTGATCTTCATAGCTACCTTTCAACTGAACTATTCTAATTCAAATTAGCAAAAGTTTTCTTACTATTTGCATTTATTAACACTGGCCACAACTCTTTTCCCCCATGCTATTTAATGGGAATACATCAGGCTCAGGACACTTAAAGCTGCCATCACAATTGAAATATTTGAGTTGGTTATCTTCCTGTGAAAGTAGCAGTAGTATATTGTTCAAATATACTTCTAAAGTAGGCAGTCTGTATAAACTAAACTTCACAAGTAATCACATACCAGTGTCATAAACATTATGGTCCCTACCATATGATACTGAAACAGCATGGAAGTTCACAAAATCCATTAATGTAGTTTCCTTAATCTGCATCAATTTATTGATGGGCAGTAGAGAAATACAGCATTTTCTCCTGATTTGCAGAGTTCTGCTGCAGGGGATTTGTATGCATTTTTTCCTATTCATAGGAATCAGGAGACTTAACAGCTAAGACTTAGCTGCAGAGCTTAAATGGTTTACTTGCAAGATCTTGTATTTATTTACTTGCAAAAGAAACCTCACATGCAGATGGACCTTTTATACCAGAATCACAGCAGCTAAGCTAAATGTTGGTACTTGCACCTGTCAAGTACTACTTACTAACTATATGTGCTGTAGTTTGAAAGGCCAGCTCCACAATATTCCCATCATGGTCTGATGCTGCTTGGTGAAAGACTGCAAAGATATTTTTCCAGCCTGAGCGAATGTTACCAGCTTGAGAGTTCACCATCTGAGCAATACAGCGTATTACCATGTCCCGAATTGTTGGAGATCTTAAAAAAATAAAACAGAAAATAAAATACTACATCAACAGCCACTTCCAGATGCAAGACAATTAAATCCACATAAAGAAACATCTTTAAAAAGGACTAAAGTAAGCTAATATCAGTCCATCACACCTGTTTTTCTTCATAATATGTTCAAAAGGCCTCAAGAAGTCTTTCTGGAAGCGGAAGTTGGCCAACTCTCCCTTCTCAAGAAATTTCATGGACAGCTGCCTTAATGAGTCTACTGCAAAGATGGCAACATCTTCATTAGGATTACAGCCAACCTAGAAGAAACACATTTTCAAACACTTACCAGCTAACTTATTACTTATATAAATAACATATCCATCATACTAGTTTCACATTAAGTTTCCAGATATTCAGAAAACAGGAGGGCTGTCTCAGTCATGAGAAATCTAAACAGTCCCATAGATTCTGTATGCAGAAAGTGCAGAAGAATAACCAGCTACATACTCATAACAAAAAAAATAGGTTAGAAAGAAATGATGTCCAAGCTTCCAAGAAAACTTTGTTGTTCTAGGATCATCTGCATATATTTTAGAGGAAAGCTAATTTGGTATTTGACCAGGAGGATAAAACAATGGCACAAAGGAAGAAGTATAAATACATAATCATGTAATGAAGTGATCCTTCATTATAAAAAGACACTTCCCACAAATACTTCCATTTTTGTCTCCACTCTTCACATTTTGTAATAGACATTCCAATTAGCATCAGAAAGTGTTTAAGTAAATACTGTTAGGGTTACTACATATAAACTGCTGAGAAGTAAGCAGACTTTTTTAAGTCACAATACACCATTCAGGAGCATAAAAAGAGGAAGCTGATGAAAGAAGTCCTGCCACAATGACATACGTTCTGTAATCTGGTTTTAAAAAAATACCTTGTTGAAGTGATCTCCAATCACTTGCCAAATCCTTGACCACTGCAGCCTAATGCGATTCATGTTGTAATAGGATATCTCCACTATCTTCTGCAGACTGAACATGCGTGGATGATGTGGGGAAGCCAGCTCATCCATTGAGACAGCACACAGCCATCTGACGAAGTCAACTGAACATGACAACACACTACTGTAAATTAAGGATGTTTCATTGCAAGAATTCCTGTACCCCACCACACGGTCAGCATACATACCTATCGCATTTCCATCCAGCCTAGTTGATCCTGTAAATATCCTACAGAAGAAACAAATACGTTGCAGTTTTAGCTGCACATCCAAGAACCAATCAAATCTTAGAGCTGTAGGCAACTGTCAGCAACAATCCCACATGTCAAATTCTGGAACTGTTTTATTCTTAATCTTTGGTAGCAGTTCACACCTCTCCCTTAGTCTGATCATTCTCTTCCCTGATGGAATCACAGCCTGCTATGCTTCTTCCTCATCAGGAAAGAGGTACAAGCTCCTATTTTTGGTCAGTGCAAGTAGTGTCAGAATTCTTATTTGGGTAATAGTATATTAAATTTCATGTAGACAATAAAGAGACATTAAAAAAGCTTTCCTGAAAGATTTTGCTGGATGCTAACCACCTGCTTGGTCTTTATGTAATTTAGGAATACTGTAAGTTGTGGCTATCAGTACAAATAGCAGAAAGATCAGAAAGACTACAGATTCACCATGGTCCTTTCCTCCCCTTAGCTGTTCAGAGTCTTGTGAGAAGTTCAGATTGCTAATTATGGGGTATCCAGATTACTGGTAAGTGCAAACTGTTCCCAAATTTATGATATGGTACATACATATCTATGTTACAGTAAATATGAGAAGCCTGAATATATGATTCTGTTGACTTGTCCAACAGTTTCAGTAACTATAAAAAAGGCCCCTTTCAACACTACTTCTAATGCAAGCATCTCTCTTACACAATATTTTAAAAAGACAAATGAAAAAGATGGTAATTTGGACAAGAATACAGTGACTAATGAATAAAAAGGTGCAAAAGAGCAACTAAATAAATACTGAAATACTGAAGTTCACATGAACAAATAAAATTGCATGACTTGATATAGCAAGGGCATTTATTCCTTTCAGGTACTGGCTCACCTCAGGCTAACTCAGAATAGGGTTGGGGAAAAGGCCCACAAGCACAGATCACACGCACACAAATTAGAGACAGAGGGATACAAAACAAAGATACCTAAATCACTTGTTAACTCCAAGGAAAGGTACACGCATACACAGTGCCCTTTTGCAGAATGCACTACACTAGTTTACATTAGTTGTTTTATGCTAGCCTTTCTTCTGGTAAGCGCTGCATGTCTGAAGCATTATACTTATTGGCTCCAAAGAGCATCTAAACATCACCTTTCTGTTGTGAGAAAGAGACTTCAAGAACAGAATTCCCTGTCTGAGTCTGCAAATAAAGCAAGGTCAGTAGCTTCAAGTCGCATTTTCCCCAGGACAAATTTTAAGTACCTGTCTACTGCTACCACCACACTCTGGGAACTGGTCTCTCCCACTGACTCTTGAATGCTCGCCATATGCCGTTTATCAGCACCACTTCCAACAAGATTACCTGCAATAACAGCCATAAAAATAAGCAGTATTTATCATCATGTGCTTAGAGCAACCCTAAATTTATACAAGTAAAAAAAGAAAAGCAACTGTAATTTATATGGAGCAGATGGTGCCTTTGCCTGATGTGTGCTGGATTATGACAAATTAAACATGCAGTTAGAAGTGTTCTTTTTAGTGAGGGTATAGCGTTTTGGTCATTATGTTAATTTAGCTAAGATATGATGCTGTTAATATGACTGGAACAGATAAAACATTTTAAAATATTAACTCTAATACAAGCAGTTCAGGTTAGGCACAGTTCTCCTATATTCAGCATCACAGAATGATCAAGGTTGAAAAAGGCCTCTAAGATCATCGAGCCCAACTGTCTACTATTCAATCATCATGGACAGCATCAGCTCCCAAGTACTCTGGAATTCATGTGTCACCCTGGTGGTTTTCCAAAGATTAAGACAGCCTGCTTTATTCTGATTTACAGCTTTTTGTTCCACATACTACAGGAACAATAGGAACCAAAACAGCAAGCCCAAGATGCAGAGATGAGGAATTTCTTTGGAAAAAAAAATATCATTGAGACGACTATAGTTCCTAAAGAGAAACTGTATTTTAACTGTAAGCAGAGCATAAAGAAGGAAAAACTGATAACACCGGTAAGAAAATTGTAACGCTTGAACACCTTTGAAAATGTCACATCCCAACAAATAAATCTAGAGGCATTTTGTTAAATAGCTTTACACACAATTAAAGTTATTGAAATGTGAATATATTTGGTAATTACTAAAGTATCTTGAAAGGTTGTGAGGGATTTTTTAAGTTCCATTAATCTGAATAGTTTTGACTAGAAGCAAATAAGCATATATTTTGGTATCTTACAGCACTGAGCTCTTAGCCATCATACTTCACTTATATATTAATTCTGTGAAGTCCAAGATTAATCTTACCTAATCCGAGGCCCATAAACTCTTCCCCTCCAGATGCATAGCTTTTAATGATTCCTTCCCTTTCACGCCCAGCACCAGATAAATAGCGAGTTTTCACTCCAGTTCCTATAAGCTGTGCTAGTTCCAGCTGGCTAATACACTTCAGGATCTAAAAACAAAGACATTTTAAAACACAGTTTCTGGATACCTGGGTTCCAGGTTCCCCAATCTTTAAAACAACTTTGACAACAACAGTTCTGATGTAACTGAAACAACATTACTAAAGCCACTGTAAACTGTGTTGAGTGACTCATTCAAGATCACCAGCTGCCATAAATCATTCCAACACTCAAGGAAAAAAAAAATACAGTGCCAGGAAATCTAATTTAGATCTCTAACTACAGAGGAGACCTTTTTACTACAACTCACAGCTTTCAAAACTTGAATCAGCTTCACCATTTCAAAGTGATTGCACTATAGCAGCTGCCATTTAATAATGATAGTGCAGATAGTGAAAATGCCAAAACTGTCTCACTATAAGCATGAACAGGCCTTTCCTGACTCCCCAGCACTGCAACAACCCTTGGACTGACACAACCATTTGAGGACTGTGCTTTAAACCAGGTCCACATTAACTCATCAGCTAGAGCCCTTTTTGGTTCATACTACCACACAGCCAAAGTCTAGCATCAGAGAAGATAATGCAGCAGGAATGTCCCCTTTTAGCAGCATCACTGATTTAGAAGTGATTGAAGAGTTCTTGGAAAACATGGTTTAGGAAAATAAGTATGACCCTTATAGATTATCCTCACCTGCACCTCACTAAATTATTGTGGATCTATTTCTTCATGCAATTGTGGTGTAAAGGTTGCTGAACACTACACAGAGAAGCCTGGAGCTGCGAGCTGGAGTATTTCTGATTACATGAACAAGAAAGCAGTAGTTTCTGTATAGAATTCCATGAATTGCATTGAAATGCAAATTCAGCATAGTTTTAATTCCTTATCAAAAGCACCTACAAACATTACAATGCTGATTACAGTGCCTATAGAGCCTGCCAAAAAAATTGATTTGTTTTTTTTTTTAATACTAACAAAATAATGCATTCATGTCCATATTTTAAGCAGAGTTGAAACAAATCTTGGGAGCTAGATGTGGTTAAAGACTAGAAATAGTAAGCGACCCAAAAGAACAAAGTCTTGCAAATTTTCAAAGAACAATGCAGTTGCATGAAGACTATTCAAATTGTTACCTCATGCCAAGAGTTCCCAAGATAGTTGCCGTCTGTGTGAGCGACTGTAATAAGTGTCTTAATGGTATCTATGTTCTTCTGTTTCATTTCTGTAATACTGGAACTGGCAGTCAACAAGGAAAATCGAGCAAGGGCTTGTACATAAGCATCTCGTTCAAGCTACAAGACAGAGAAACATGTCATTGTAATAAAGTCCTTGAAGAGCTAGAGAAGGCTACTCGGCCAGCATGCCTATGCTATTTTTCTCTACTGCATAATTATAAGTTATATTAAGGTATTTTCCAGGGCAAGATGAGCACTCAGCAAACTACCAAGTGCTCTTAATCGGACTCAACAATAAAAGGCAAGCAAAATTCTTGAGAGAAGTCTCACACAAACCTGCATTCCAAAGATGCAGGCTATTCGAATTGCACATCGTATGCCCTCCAAACAAAGGGATGCAACTTCTGTGTCATCACAGTTCTGCAAACCAACACTGTAAGCTGCCAGCAATGGAGTCCAAACAAGCTAAAGAAAGGAAGAAATTTAGTTCACAAATCCATTAAGATTTTAGCCTAAAACATTATGCAACAGGGACTAAATATATCCAAAAAATTTCAACCTGTTGCATTATCCAACTTTTCAGTCATTTTCCCCCACTGCTTTTCCATGCTTGAAACTCCTAACAATGAAGGTACAACAAGAATTTCACAGACACTCACTTTGAACATGGGCCTGACATGATCCAGATGAGTGGCACTAGTAAAAGGAGCCTTTGCATGGCTTACTGCCTCCATGAGAGCTTTAGCAGTTTTAGCCATTTGTTCCATCTCCAAATTGTACAACAGCCTCCGCTGCTTCTCATTAGCTACACCTAATGGGAACATCACACAGATGCACTGTTGGTTTGCTTTGGTTTTTTTTTTTCCCCCCCACACAACAGCAGAATCTGTATTGTCATATTGACAAACATTAAATGAAGGTAATGACAACCAAATCTAAAGATAATCTTCCAGAACTGTTAGAATTCAGGAGGCTGTCATGGGTTGCAAGCAAGGAACTCCAGCACCAAAATCCACACACCAACCTAAGACTTCATTCTACACAATACATCTAACTCTGCCCCTTATTACATGCCAAGCACAAGTCAGACAGGCATACTCTATTAATTCATTCTGCTTATAATAATGGATAGAAAATGCTTCACTGTTTTAGACTGACATCCTCCATACAAAACAAGTCTTTCACCAATTCAAAAATAAGTTACTAACAGTGTAAGGATGAAGAAACACAAAAGATTATTTTGTTTCTGTTCTGATCTAGAAAACTTGCAAATATCATGGAAAATACCAAAAAAAGCACTATGCTGAAGATTCAGAATTAAATGAATGCCCACTCTGTATGAGGAGAGTACAGTTGGAGACACTGGTTTCTGCAGTTGACTACAAACAAATATTTGCTTGCTGTGGATGAGAGAAAGCAACTGTAGAATATGACACATGCCTCAGTATCTCTTTTCCCAAACATTATCATAAGGACAGTGACATTTATTACTTATGAACTATGACGTGCTACTGATAAAGAAAAAAATAATCACACTAGTATACAAAAGCAAGAAGCTGAAAAGCAAAATAACAGCAAACTTCAATTACTTGTTATCATTTCCCCCACACTCATAAAAATATCTAGTTTCTAGTGCCTTTCTGCAGCAGTGCTGGATGCACTTACACAGCTATGTTTCCATCACAGAAGTAGCTGCATTAAGTAATAACTGAGCCAGTTTCATTCCAGATATCTATATTAGCATTCTAAATGTAATTTATATATTGCAGAAAGATGTTTTCAAAAGTGACCTGAACTCCACTATGCCATCCTGAAAGTTATGCAATAGTTCAGAACATGCAGTCTTTCCAGTTTCTAGATCCTTCTTACTTGGTTTACTACACTTGGTTGTAATTGCGTATTCTTTTGTCTCCTTCATGGCAATTTTCTTCCCTTCTATTTCTTCATAGATCGTGGATAAATACTCCACTGGCAGGTCTTTACTGTCATTGATTCCTCGATTCATTTTAATGTATTGTTCCTTTGTCATTTTATTCTTTACCTGTAGAGAAGAATCAGGATATTTAGTTTTGAATGCAAGTTTATGGAAACCTGAGCTTCTACAAGTCCATTTTTTAAAATTTCTACCTGTGGACTGTGTAAATCTGTAGTCAGCATTATAATAGAGTATGCCAAAACATAGGCAGTGTCAGCACTAGCAAATAGCGTTTGCCTAAGAGAAGAAAAAAATGAACATGTTATTAGAGACCTAAATCCTCTATCCATTACCTCCATTTTCACAAGAAAGAAAAGACACACCTATGGAAATACCCAGCCTGGTAAGAGTGAGAGAGTTGTACCTCATTCTTAAGGACCATGAACAAAACAGACATTTTTCAGTCACTTATCCAATACAAGGTTTTGAATTACCGTTGGTTGCATTCAATATATCTAGCAGCAAACTTCTCCATTAATCTATCAATCTTCTGGGCTTCACCAGGCAGCCGGAAGCCTTCCAGAAATATACGTAGAGCAGAAACAAAGTCTTTCCCACAGAAATCAAGCTGGTCCACGTAGGCATACATCACTTCCTTGTTAAACTTGCTGCCTTCCCCAAGAAATTCCCCTGCTTGAGTCTAAAAAACAAGAGACAGTTATTACTATGTAATCCAACTGCCAGCTTCGCAAGAAAACTTAGAGTTGCACAGCACTGAATTTTGTAAGACCATTTAAGCTTCACTAAGTAGGCAGAGCAACCGTTACACGGACAGCAGGAAACCAGCATCATTAGAAAACAGACATAGCCTGCTCATCCTTGTTTCCCTTACTTCCCCCAAGGTGAAACCTGCATTAACACAATTCCAAGGCAAGCTAATTTGCACCCCATTTCACATGCAATGGAGAACGTTTTGCCACTGTGCCACATGTTATTCTTTCACTGACAAGATACTACTAATGCAGATATATATAAACCCTGTGCTCCTCAGAACTTCACTGAAAACAGCTACTTTACTAAAGTGCTTGGGATACTTTATTAAATAAAAAGCAGCACTGGGATTAAGTATATTCATTAGAACCCTCATGCTTTTAGTGATCTATTAATTAAATGTGAACTCAGAGTGCGTACATAAGGATCAGACAGCAACAGTGCAAGAGTACTCCTGTTAAAAAACAATACGAATCATCTAATATTGCCCATAGTCTTACAGAACAGAGACGTTCTTCTTGGTGCAGAAACTGTGCAATGTCTTCTGCTGTACTGCCAAGCATTCCCTGCTCCTGTAGATACTGTATTCCTCTCTTTGGTTTTTTGTTAAACCTATTCAGACAAAAACATGGATGAAGTGATGCATATAACTGAAAATCTCCCAGCCAACAAAGCTTTAGTTTTACAGAGCTCTACTAAACCAATGACTGATTTATAGTTCTGTCTTTCTCAAAGTTGGAAAAAGGTCAAAAAACATGCAACAAATACATTAACTATCAAACCACATGCTACAACTCATAAGGTATATTCAGTTGCTGATAAGCTTAGAAGTCATTGCTAGAAAATTCAGACTATCAAAAACTCACCCTTTTGAAATACCAGGTATCAGAGAATTTCCATTAAAAATGTTGCTGTTCATAGCATTTTCAGAGAAAGATCTTCAAATTAATGAAACAGCAACAAACCATTGCTGAACAAGCATTTCACTGCAACTATTTCAATAAAGACAACAAATGGTTTAAAGAGCTGGAAGACAGAATGTCTGTCTACTCAAATCAGTTTCAGTCTAGGTATATGCACACGTATGTACCAGCACCAAGGAATACTAAGATACAAGCTCCACTCTGCTCAAGATGTCACTGAATTCCTTTTTAAATACAGTATCCCCCAGTGTTAGCTTCTGAAAGAAGCAAGAGCCTTTAGGACTAAACTCATATAGTCACAAGAATAGGGGCATGTGACTGTTAAGACTAAGAAACAATATGGTTGTACAATTTTTTTTTTACTAGCAATTTTTGTTGTTGTTATTGAACTTACAGCTCTATCCCATGTTCAATTATTTCCTTTTGTTGTTTGATGACTTCAAATTGCTCAGGGTCATCTGGAACAGCAGTCTGGGTACCAACACTCCCAACTCCTGACACAGTGGAGTCTAAGGAACTGACACTACTTCGTCTCCCTCCACTGTCAAGGCATTTTCCTTCAGCTATTTCCTGTTCAGATGGTTTATACGTACCTATTTATAAACATGAAGAGATTTAAGTCATCCTGTTCAGTAAAAACTCAGTTAGAAAAACTTCTAATTTTTAGCAGGTTTACTTTTTGTCAGATTACACTACAAGGATATGCTATACAGATGCATTTCTAAAGTAGTTCAGCAAAAGGAAAAAAACATCAGCACCTCCAGAGATCTTTCACTTGAACTTAGTGGCTACAAGATATGTCACATTCAAGTTCTATGTAAGTCAGCTTTTATAGCATCAATGATGGCCTGGCTAAGTTTCAAAACAGACCCTGGTTATTCAAATCAGACATTTGGAGTCAGCTATTGCAACAGTATTAATAACCATTTGTAAAATACTTGTCTAGCATCCACACCAGTGAATAACTTCTGAACCATAAGGAAACACAGGAACAAAATGATTTTACAAATTAGTCTCCCAATAAGGAAAACAACCTTACCCAAGCTTGTCTGATGGTTGGGGTTCACATAAAGGTCTTTGCTCCATTCTACCATACATTTTAAAATAGAAACCAAACACTCAAGCCCTTTTTTCCTCAGGCTTAGTTCCTAGAAACATCCAACAAGAAAACTCAATACACTTGTATCCGCAAATTTTTAGGATGCATTACATCACACCATTTAAACCTTAAGTTTATCAGCTATGGGGAGCTCTACTGATACCAAGTACATTTCTGTCCCTTGACAATTTAGGTTGGATACATCCCGGCCAAAGCAACCATAACTAGACTGATGCCACATTCCAGCTGCTAAGTGCTGGATCTATCGTCAACTGATGACTACAACCAAAAGGCAATACACACCAATTCTTAAATGCAACTTAAATGTATGAATGATTATGAACATCCAGCAAGTTTCTACAGCATCAGAGCTCTCCACAAATACAAGTGTCTCACTACTTTAGCCGTATAGTAAACCGGCTCATCCAAACACTGACACTAAGGGCTCTTGATATTACTGTCATTCTTGGTCAAAGGAACACTTGATTAAGGAAGGCTCATTTGTTGGCCCACCAAGGGAGAGAGGATCAAAAGAGCACAGAACAAGTTCTATGTCACAATGTAGACAGACAGCAAAATCAAGTAAATCAATCATGCTGCCTCATTATCCAGCTTCAATTTATCTAATACAGCTAACTAATAAAAAAATAAGTAATATCAGTAGGTTATGCACAACATAAACTACAAGTATCAATAACATAGGGACACAATTATACCTTATCTTCAAAGTTGTTATCCTTACCTGCAAAGGTGTCATTCCCAATTCATGCCCACTCCGTCCCTGTGCAATTTTGGACAAATCATTTACAAGGCGTTCAAATATGTTAGCAGCGTTTAAATCACAGTCATAGTTAACGTAAATATCCACTACACACTGGGCATCTTGAAAATAAACGAAAGTGCAAGCATTAGAGCGCCGTGCAACAGCATTTTTAAAAGGAAATATTCAGAGCAGGCAGTGGGTTTTAATATACACATTTAACTCAAGCATTAAGGGATCAAATTCATTTTTTTTCCACAGAACTCAAACATTAAATGTAGCATTTTTCTAGAAAATAATTTTCCTCTGCTGCCAGAGGAAGTATCTGCTTTTTACAACAATATCAATACCTGCACAAATTCTAGTTAAAGTCTGAATCACCATCCATTTGTGCTCAAATGAGCTTGAAGAAGTCTCTAAAATATTCAAGAATATCTCTTTGAAGAACACCTGCAAAACACATGAGGAAAAGGGCTTGATCTGAAGCTTGTTAGAATTATGTCAAAGGTACATACTCATTTATACTCATAACTTCTCCTGAAAAATATAATCTCGTGTACAGTAGAACTCAAATACAGAATTTATCAGTATACTAAGCAAACAAAACTAAGACATTAAGTTGCCATTGAATTTTTATCATTGGAATATCCTTATTTGAGAATTAGAGCACCAGAAAAATGGCAAAACTTTCTCACCTCAATCTGCATTTTTAGATGAGTCTTAAAATTTGAGAGAAGTGTGAGAAAGATGGCAAGAGACAGCTCAAACACATCAGGAACAGATGAGACTCCATTTTTAGATAATGCTACACAAAGGTATTGCTTGATTGCATTGATGAACATTTCATGTGTCCTGAAAACTGGACCAGCATTCTGTAGTACTGAGAGAAGAAGCTGGAGAGACACTATCTTAGAACGCAATTCATGGGATCTAGAAAATAAAAAATCAACATAGATGACAAAGATTTACTGCATCTCTGAATACACACTTGTATACAACGTAGGCACTATAGCGCTTCTTCCATGTTATGAAAAAACAACTGCTATTTTAAGCCATTCAATTACAGAAATAAAATTACTCTGCAAGTTAAGCTGGACAATAGCTACCATCTTAATTCAGATATTTTTTCAGGAATTTTAACGTCTTGGATTAGGACAATAGATGTTTGCAACTCAGTCCTACAAAGATGCAATTTTTCCCTCCCTCCCATCAGAACTTCACAAATAATATCGTCAAGGCCATTGCAACTGAAAAGGCTAATAAGCCCATTACATGCAGAAATCTTTCGGATACAACATTTTAAAGAAATGAGTCAAGGACTGAAATTTGCTTCATCAAGCTAACTGACATAAGGGCCCAAGTGATAAATTCTGAATACCCACTTTAGCATACAGCAACTACTTATCTGCACTCCCTGTCTCCAAAAGCTACCAGGAGAGAACAGTATAAGTAATACAGTTTCATTACTTCGGATCTGGTGGTCCATCACCAAGTGGCTTCATGGAGAGCTTGCACAGTGACCTGAATACAAGGAAGGCATCCTTTTGCAGAACATGAGAAAATTTGGCAGCAGCTTGGTGTCCAGATACATCTGCTTCCTAAAGAGTAAGAAATAAAACAATGGATACTCAGTGAGATGAAGAAATAAATCAATTAAGAAAGATTCTACAGCTCTAAGAATTAGCTAATGATTTGCTAGGACCTAAATGAAATCTAAACTGGAATCCAAGTGACCTGGACTGCCTCTCTCTCCTCCCACCAATACTAAATTACAATTAACAATCAATTTTAGAACAGTCATTTTCAGCATCTACTTAAACTGAATTTGCTGCTTCCTTTTTGAACCTAAGCAGGACACATACAAGTCTTCAGTTCCTTCTCTCCTCAAAATCCCACTGTATTAAACGGCGTGAAAATTTTTCTTCTCTCCTATCTATACACAGGCATCCAGTGAAGTTATTTACCAGATTATCAGTAGAGGAAACAGATTGTCCATCATCTGGAATTCCATTTGTTTGTACGTTTTCACTACTAGAGCCAGAAAGAACAGTATCTGCAGTCTCTATTTCAGGTAGAGCCTTAGCCATTTCTGTTACCTGCTTCTCTTCAGCTACTAAAGGGGAAAAGGAAAAATATGACTGAAACTTTTTCAATCCATGACATTTGTGAAGCTCTACAATTCACTGGCACAGAAGCAGCAATAGTAAACTAGAAGAATTTTTCAGCTACAAGCAAGAGAAGAATCCTGTAAGATGATAAAAGGCCTTTTCTTATTGCCTTAGTATGCATTCTTCACAAGGTACTTAGTAACAATAGTAAGAATAAGAATTTTGCAATAAACATGCATCTATTTTATTTCTGAAGATTTGCTACCTTTCACAGCTGATTCAACCACATCTTCCAAGATGTCTTTAACCATTTCCTTCCCTCCATCAGTAGTTTCCTCTGATGAAACAGAGAGATAATTTTGAATTTTGTACTTTTGTTTAGGAAGAAGACAAAGGAAAAAGGGGACAGAGGCAGAAAGGTTAGAAGTAGTAAATTTTTCTCAAGTAGTTCTCATTTAAAGCCTGACAAAGAAGTCATATGACAATATTCATTTACGTTATTTCCATCCAAGCACTTACATTTTTAATGCAGCATCTTTGTCATTTGTATTTATCAACTGTTATGATTTTTTTCTCTTCTGGAATACCTTACTTTTCTAATTTGGATACAGTATATGCTATGATAACATTATCATAATACATATTTTTATCACAGGACTTCAATTACTTCAAAGTAACTCCATCACTTCAGGCATACCATGATTATTTTCTCCTCTCCTATTCTGTCAAACTAATCAAGTCAAGTTCCAATATAATTTCATATACTGAAACCATATATAGTTTCAGAAGAATTCTTGGACAAAGGTAAACCTTTCTTCAGTGGTTATAATATTGCAGGCCATATCTAATACTGGCCTGTATACACTGAAGAGCTACCAAGAAGATGCAAATGTTATTTCAGCCAATAACCCCAATTGTTTCTCCCAGCAGAAGCATAAGAGAGCATTTTGCAATAGAAATGCAACTAAAAGCAATTCTTGTTCACCTGATGCTGAAGGAACCAAATCCTGCTCTGACTTCACGTTTCCGTATCCTGTTCTCTCAGGCTCACCATTAGTTAATTCCACACTTACAGGAGTGCTACATTTGCCTTCCTGATAGTGGTGCTTTAAGTGACCCATCTTTGGAGACCTGGTCATCGTTTGAATTGCAGGAGACTGGGATTTTTGCTGATTTGATTTTCCCACTTCTCTGGACTCCTGTACCTTGAGAAAACATTGTGAAAAAAGTTATCTAAGGCAGAAAACATAAGGGAAAATAACTATCTATGATAACTGATGTTCCCTTGAGAATTCACATATTTATGAGAAACAAAACAAAACACATTGCTTGGCTGCTCCAACGACAAAGACCTGCTTTAGCTTAGCCATTGGGGTGGAAAGCTTATTTTAGAAACATCACATCATTTGTCCAAAACTGTTCACCAGAAAGCGCAGTGGTAAAACCTTGTTATCAGCAATAAGTTTCCTATTTTATTCTTAATGAAATTGGTGCACTTCAATATGCTTCACTGCAGAATTTGACACCTGTTTTAAATTACAAATCAACAGATATCTAACTACAACAGACACACACAAAAGTATTCCGTTAGTTTGTCAAGCCTAAACATTTGAGATGAGCAAAAGTAATAGGTACATACAGATTGATTTTCCATCCGTGTGAAAATGACATTTAGCATCTGTGTAAGCGTAGCTTTGGCAGTCGTCTGATTAATAAGATTTTTACTGGCCAGATAGATGTTGTAACAGGTTCTAACGGTCTGGAGAACTGTTCCTTCATGAATTTCTATATACGGAGATGTTACTGCAGTGAGGAGAGCCTGAAAAATTCCGTGAAATAATAGATCTGAGGCAATACACTTCATGCAGTTCCTTAATTAAGAAAATATACATATCTTTTTATAAGACTTCTTAGCTTTCTGAAATCACATCACAATTCAAAGAAAATGCATCTCCATTCTCTTCTGACCTGTTAAAGCATTTTATCACAATTACTTTTCCATTGAGGGAAAGATTCCACCTCAGTTACTCTTATTGTTTTACATCTTCATTTCTGTAAAAGGGCCAGTTGGCCTAAACCATTATCAAATTTGATAACTATAAGGTTCACCAACTTCTAGATCTCAGCTACATTAGCCCACACAGATTTCAGAACCAGAACACACTGTCGTGACTGCTGACTAGCTCAGAAGATAAACTGCTCTCCAGAAAAACAGACAAGAGAGCAGACAGGCTAGAGCAACAGTCCCCGACACTGCATCACATTTACAGTGCCTTCAACTGAAAGCTTCCCAGCATCATAGCATAAGGCTGACAGCAATTGATTGGCCTCATGAGCGCGGGCATTACTAACCTAGAAAACGAACACCGAACTGTCAAATTTCTGCACAATAAAGTTCCCAGGCCATGGACCTTGGCCAAATAGGAGGACAAAAGTACATCAGCTATTCCCTTACGTTCTGACTCACCAAAAGAAAATACATTTCAAATACCAGTTCTGATCCTTTGACCACCCCTTTGAATTAACTAACATATCTAATGCTGCAAGAAATGGAGAAACTGGATCCTAAACGGCATTTCACAACTGTTTTTTCAGCTACAAAATCAACGATAGAAAAAGATAATTAAAATCAGACAATCGCAACAGGTATCAAAAAATACCTTAATTATCTGCAGTTGTACTCCTTCATCTGTTTGAGGACCCTGAAAACAATTGCAAATTGTGTCAACTATCCGGTCAATCAGGCGTTTTCCAGGAGCTCCACTGTCTGGGGCATTGCCAGTGATATGTCCATATGCAATAAGTTTCTAGGTAAAAAGAACACAAGTTAGTTCTATGATTCTGTGATTTAGGTAACCATATACTGTTAAGTAAAATACAGTTGAGTATGCCATAAAAGGAGTTTTTTAGGCAGCCTGCATCACTATAAGAGTTTTAACATGGAAATTTAACATCTTCAATAGTCTGGTCAGCAAATACTTGTGCTGTTCACACACTTAGACAAAAAAAAGATTTAATAGATAATACACATTTTTGTGCCACTTTTCTTCCTACTGCAACTAGACAAAATTTATTCCGTCTTTGAACCTACTCAACAGAAAGGTTTGGCCGAAGTAGCATGATGAAGTTAAGTCACATTTGTTTTTTCTCTAAGTATTGAGAGAGGAACAAGGTAGAACAATTCCAGAGTCTGATCTCTCATCACATCAGAACTCCAAGGGACAGCATGGTAAATATTCTTTTTAAAGCAACACAGATTAAATAACTTCAAAGAACAATGTAAGAACCCATGAATTTCAATGAAGGATTTTTTCACTGTGAAACAACACCACACATGAATTCCTTGCTTTTGCAAGATGAGCCTTCAGTCAAATCTGATGATAACCTATTTTACAGTTTATGCATTTGAACACCTACAGCACAGCTGTATGTTTTCAGGATAATACTATTTCTCTCTAAGAATGCCAGCAGTATACAAAATTTTAACTGCGTGTTATTCCATTTCACTCTCTCCAAGTTTTAACTTACCTGTAAACAATCCAGTGAAGTACTGACAATGCGCGGTGACTTTGACTGGCAGGCCAGCTCAAACGGAAGGAAGTACTTATCAGCTTCAATGAAGTTTGCCTTTGGTGGAGCAACAGTGCCTTCTCTAGGTCAGAAGAGAAGAGTTGTTTATTTTTCTAAACACATGTATCACAGCAAACGATCCATCCTCCTTTTTCACACTTAAAGCTGAAGGGTACACAGCAGCATACAAACATAATGCAAGATTCTCTTATGCATACTTTTTAAAGAAAGTTTGATTTTCTTTAAAATCACACATGAAAATGCAAAGCTGTTTTTGCATTGCATCTGAGCTTTTCCACATATTCCCACTATCTGAAATGCTGGAGAACAACTTCACGATAAAACTATCAAAGCCATTCTGAATTACACAAACAAAGCCTGTATGAAGTACACTAAGGAAAAAAGAAACATTTTTGGAGCTCATTTCAAAATCATAGCACAGTGCTGGAACAATGCTTTAACACTTATGTAATTTAGTTATTAACCTAAAGTAAAATTTAATTTATAAAATAATTAAAGAGAAGTAATATGGAAATTGACATTCTTGATCAATGTAATTAGATCATATGCTATCAAACTGAAAACTGTAAGCAGCAGCAGGTATCCTAGTAGGCTATATTAAGCACAGTAACAGGAAGTGAAAAACTCACACCTGTTAGAAGTTTTGCAATTATTTCATAGTGAAATTCAGAAGGCAGTTATGGTTTGAGTACCCAGAGCGACAGACATTGTGCAAGTGGGAGATATGGGCCATATCATGCTTTTGGCAAAAAGGTGAGCAACTGAGTATTCACAAGTTCGTTGCAGTAACTTGTGTACTCCTACATTTCAATTACCAAATTATTCAGTTCACTGTTTTCTTGCATAGCTTACAGCAACTAATAATTTACCTTTGTTTTTCCAATTCTGTCTTTATTTCATCTGAAAGAAAGAAAAAATTCAAAATTTTTAACACCCAACATAACTTACTGACAATACCACCACAAGTATGGAAAGTACAACAACACAAAGCACTTTCAAACCTAAGATATCTGAGTACTTGCTACTCCTTTTTGTAACATCTTCAGCCTGACATCACGGACACCACTTATGGGGAGATATAGTTTTTAAATGTGAAAGTTAAAAGCTATTTTTTTCCCAAACATTCCTAAAAGGTATCTTTAAAAAAATGTATATGCAATATGTTCATTCTGTGAGAATAAAATAGAGAGCTCAGGTTTGGAGAAGCTTGAAGCCACTACACAAACTGTTAGTTCAACACATCAGACCTTCCTGTTAAGTCCCATGCTGGTCAGCCTGCTGTTGATAAACTTTACAATATGACATCAACTGAATAAACAAAGTCCCACTCAGAGAAGAAATATGAAAGAGATACGTTCATCTTGCCAGGAGTTTCTTCTTCGTTATGAACTTAACTCTTTGGGGGAGCCTTCAAGAAGATGAAACACAGGGAAAAAAAAATGCTTCTCATTTCTATTACAAACACCAGTAAATCCTTCATATCCTAAAATGGCTTTTTAAGAATTTCTAATGCATCAACACATCACCACAATGTACAATACAGACTGCACTACACCAGCCACAGCACAAGCACAAACTGTGAACACCAACACGCACAGCAAGGAGCATACACAGCAGGGGTGCACAGCTACAGTCACTTGTAACACCATGTGGAATCCTGGATCCAGCCCATCCCACCCAACTTCATGCCCCTGCAAGTTACCATACCCACAAAACTTGCTTCAACTACAAAGCTGTCAGAAATGGATCATTCTCTGGAGAGGCACCACTGTTTTCAACTGGATGCACAGAGTTCAAATGACTTCAGTGCTGCCTGTGAACCTCAGTCATTTCTTTCATCTTAGAAGCATTAATTCTCAAGACAATACACTAAGAACTACAACAGACGGATGTTATAAGTTTGCACAAAAGAACTGTGTACAAAGAACATTACAGGTACATTCCTTGAAGAGTATACTCATTTTTTAGCATTACTATCCCTGTTTGAAAGAGAATGTGGAAGCAAAGTGCCAAGCGATATCTGGGACTTCCTCCTGGTGCCATACTCTCTCCATTACTGAAGGCCACCATGGACAGAAAGCAGCAGTATGACATCAATTAACAACAGATGATGCGAGAACTGAAGGAACATCCACCCCCCATATTTGATGGAACAGCAAAACTTCATGAAGAGTGACAGATCCAGAATGGGTCATGGGTCTGTTCAGAAGCCCACCATTTTCTAAACAAGGCAGCCATACCAGCAGCATGTCTAAAAAAAAAAAAAAAAGGCTATTCACTAGTACTTTGCAGAAAAACTAACAAACCAGCACTTACCACTTCCACCTACCTCTCACCATTTCTTGGCTCATGAGCTACAACCACTGCAAATACATAAGCCAGGTTTGTTCATGCTTACCTCTGCCAAGAAACTAGGCTCATATGTGCTCAAACTTTTAAGAAGTCCCATGTCTGGTTCATCCCTCCTCCTTGCACTGCTGTGGCAGGTATCAGCTCAAAGTTACACATCTACTGACAAAGTAAGAAGTGTTCGTTGCTGCTGCACGCAGTCATAAAATCAGCAGCAGTCGTTATCTCGTGCTGGGAAAACTCAAAGCTCGCACCCCCCAGAGCAGGAGCCATTGGAGGAACTGCCAGATCTCCAGCTTAGTAGTGAAGCTCACACCAAACACCTCAGGCTCTGATCACTGCATGCCTGCGGTTACTAGGTACGAGTCTGTAATTCCCAAGCACTAAGCAGATAAGGTTTAATCACCAAGTCTTTGATTGTACCTGGTTCAACAGTGATAACAACAGTTTCCCCAGTATCATGTTTTATGCAAGTGAATGCAAGTTCCTGCAATTAAAGTTCTAAAAGTCATCAGGAACGACAAAAATAGCATCTTTTTCACAAACAAATCAAGTATTATTTAACCAAAACTTAGAATTTTACCGAACATAAGACAAAGTTCAGACCACTTACTCAAATATTTCACTAGTTTCATATTTTTTCTTTTTCTAACAACGGAGATGCTACTTGTGCATCTGTCTCTTGGTAGAACTCTCCAGGGACACATGGTTTTCTTAACAAATTTTCACTAAGAAAGGCACATCTTAATTGCAGTTAGAATCCAGAGTAGTGATCTTTCAGCTGAAATTGAAACCTGTTCAGCATCAAATAATCTGGCCAGCCTATCACCCAAAATTTAGGTCAGCTCATGTAGATCAGCTCTGGCATCCTCCTTCCTGTAGGCGCTCAGCTGCTGGCAGACGCAAAGCTGAAGGTCATAGGTGCTGTCTTCACTGTCATACAGTCTGGTGGGAGGCCGGCAAGGAAGTAATGCTCATGGTGGGGTTGAGATGGTTCTGTTTTTCCCCCAAAGTAAAAATCCTCAACTTAACCTTATTTGTAAAAAAATAGATAAATAAAACAAAACACTATAATAATAAAAATAAAATAAAAAACAAGCTGAAGTAAATATTAAGCAATGAGCCTCACCCAAGAAAATATCCTTTTATTTTGTAAAATTTAATAGTCCACAAGAAAACAGGTTTCATTGTTAGGATCTGAAACTGAGAATAATGTAAGTGCTCAGTTCCACATTTAGGGAGTAACCAAGTTATGTGTATTAAGATTCCTTGGCAGGGAGGAAGAAACAACAGAAGGATTTTTTTCTCCCTTTCAAAGAAATCATCTTCATCATATACCGATTACCAGCACAGCAGCATAGCTAAAGAAGCTTTAAATGTAAATTTCATGAAGATTCTAGCCTTAAGAAAACACGACCTAAACCCATCTTAAAAATTTTTATATTGTAACAATACCTTTGCTAATATTTATGTTAAATCTTTCCTTAAGTAAGAGTAATGTTCCATATTAAAGCAATGATAATTTCATTTTCCAAAATCCTCCAGATATTTAAGAAACAAATTTAGCACCAATTTTTTTTTTTTAAATCCCTCACAATTTTTTTCTATAAAGGATTTTCCAAAGCAGCATAAAAATGTGCATCACAACAGCATTTCAATAAAAAACGTTAGCAAAAAAGAATAAGGCAAGGAAAACAAGTTGCAGTCATGCTCCTGCTGCTGCTTGCATCAAGATGGTTTGGAAACATCCACATTTCCAGTGCTCATTTGGTGGTCTGACCACCAAAAGCAAATGAAACAAACTGTTGCCTAACTGAAGACTGTTACACCAATCGCCAACAAGGCAGACCAGGCACAGTCAGCTTCCAGCAAGTGCTGCACACTTCTTTCCACGTGGGAGTAAGGGCACAGCCACATCTCTTCCACAGCTCCAGCACAGTCTGAGCACAGGTCAGCTTGTGGCCATCACAGGACAATGCGGACCCTCACATGGTGGTTCTGCTCTCAAAGCCAGAACGCACAGGCACACATCCATCCACTCAATCAAAAGCATCTCTGACTCCACACCCTATGTGTGCTGCCCACTCGGAGCAGCCTTCCAGCATTACTATAGCCAGCACAACAGGAGTAACAAGCAAGGCCCTGCAGCCTTTTCTTCCAGAGCCTCTTGCCACAATGAAAGCAGCACCAGGCACAGGCAGGAAGTAACTTCTGTAACAGATGGATGGTTTAAGTTTGCTTATATTGAACACTATGTATAAAAACGAAGGACACAACTACCTGCCTGCAGTTAGTTGCATCCTATCTTAATAGCCAAGTTCATCACAGTGGAAGCAAACCAGGTCCTGTGCAGAGTACAGCGTCACTTGTGTCCCCAAAAAGGACAAGAGCAATGTCCTTCCATAGCGGCTCACAACACTGGAGATCAATGCCAATGCAAACATGGAACAGCCCAAACTGCTTTTTGCTTAGTTCCATTTTGTGTGAAGTCCATTGCATTGCCTAATTCCAGGTTGCCTTAGATTCAAAACAGCTACTGCAACAACCCAACAAATTGATTCTACCCAACTACAGAGAATCCTTTAGAGGAGGCTGTACAGTGAAACAAGATAATCTTGCTTCAGCCCAGCACTCTCTGAGCTAGAGGTTCAGAGATAGCCAAGAGGTTTTACTAAATCAACAAACTTTCCCTAGACATTCATCATGCATACCAATAGATGACTTAAATGCACATAGAATCCTAAGTGAAGGCATGGCTTATGAGATTTTTTTTAAGCTTATTAACAAACTAACTAAACACATACTGTTGCGTACAAAGCTCCAAGACACACACATAGAAGTGCCTAGGCAATCAAAGGTCACAGAACCAGGCTGGCTGCATAGCACGTCATTAAAAACAGTCCTAATGGGGTAATGCAAATAGTTTGAGAGACCCAGGGACACAATTAGCATTTCACCCACGTGAACTGCTGCGATATGACATGCGCTGTGTTCCACTGTAAACCTGTCAGGATACAGACTGCTTCACTAGGCTTACTAAGAATCACGTACGCCCATAGCCCCACAGAAGTGCTTATTAGGCAACTATTTATATGCTGGCTGGCTGTAGAAAACCAGTTTCCTTAAAAAAAAAAAAAGAAAACAAATTACCATATTCTAGAGCAAAGCAGAACAGTTCCTCTGTTTAGAGGTTCATTTCTCCCCACCTCTCTTGGGATTTGCTGGCACTAAGGATACAGGATACAACTATTACACCTACTGACGAGGCAAGAGACTGCATGAAGGAATCCATTCAAACTCTGCTTACTCAACATTTACTCTGTATGTTTCACAAAGGGGGTGGATAGAGAAAAAAAAATTAAGAAAAAAACAACTGAGAACTGGTTTTGTTACCAATCCCACTTTCAAGGGCACATCTATCACTGCTTTGGGCCAATAGTGCAAGCTAACAAGCCCTGTACAGTTTAGGAGTGAATAAGCACTCCTTTCACCCTTCTCATATTTATAACCTATTTGAACCTACAGTACCTCTCATTTCCATACAGTCACAAAGATATTTTACAGTCCAAAACCATAAACTACTGGCTCAGTAAGAAAAAATATTACTGGAAATAAAAGAAAAGTGCAACAATAGTTTAAAGTTAACTACTACCTAGATTTTCTTATCTAAGAATGACAGCAATTGTCAGTGCTAATTTCTCAGCAGTGAAACATTTATAACATAGATGAAAACAGGACCATCATTCCCACAGCTGGAAATGGATTCCTCTGTCTCACCAAACAGAAATTTAAAGCATGTGTAATTAACATAAACACTACTCCAGTAACATTACAGCAGAAACTGTAGAAATAGTTGCAGGTTAATTTAATTAGGTAGCTCCAGAACACACCAGTTCCTCCCTATTTAGAATAAGAATTTATTTATGAACCATGTCCATGCTCTACAGTTAATAAAAGGTATAATACATTAATGCTCCATTAAAAAGAATATTGTACAAGTCAGTCAGTACAGTAAATGTAATGAGAGCAAGAAAGAGATTACTTTAAATATGACATGGGGTAGAGGGGAAAGAACAACAGCTGCCACAGTGACCAGGTCCCTAAAGTGAATTCAATCTGAGAGAAACGTAAAGTCATTTGTACTCAGATTTAATTATCAGAGGCTAACTGGACTTTATTGTTACTGTAAGTATTGAAACTTTCTTGAATAACAGTTTAACATTCTACCTATGCTCCCTACCACATTTACTACAGCACAGGGCTCGATAATTAAGTTAACACTTTTAAAATTAAGCTCACAGTCTTATTTAACAAAGTACAAGCTTAATTAAACTTATGTAAACTTAAGTAAATCTGATTTGAGTAAAAAAGAGCTTACTCCATACAAAATAAAGTTTGAAGAAATTAACACAAATAAAAAGAGCTGTATTCATGATGTCAATTTAAGATGAGGCAGTGTTCACCAAATATAATAGAAATCCTTTAGTACAGCAATCAAAGCACTGCTAGGGTAGGCAAGTTGGCTAACAGAAGGTTATCAACTCCTGCTGACCCCTGCGTTAGTCCAGTGAAGTACATGGATTATTTTTTCCTCCAGCAAGATTAGAAAAGTGTACATCTATCTTCACAGAATTAACAGACTTCAAATGTACCGTACTCAAAACAAAAAGTCAAACAGTTATAACCCAAAAGGCAAATGCTAATGGGTGACTACTGCATCCTCCCAAAATCACAATCTTAGATGTGCTAGTAAACGAAGACCTTCACTAGTAATCTTTCAGGAAAGTTCCCCTTCTTACCCTCCAAATGGATTTACGTACCAGAAAAACAGGTTCCCAGACAAGTAAAAGGTTTGGGCTGAGGAAGCCAGAAAGGGAAAGTAAGTAGGGAAAGTAATTTCTATTGCTCACAATGTTTGTTTTAAGTAATAAGTAGCCCCACATTTCTACCTTTCTCTGAATGTACCATCATTACACTTAGCACCTACAGATTTCTTCAGGGTAAGAGCTGCAAGCAGGAAAATTAGAATGACAATTTTTCAAGCTTGCTTCTACAGTACATTTGACAAGACTTCATCTGCTCAGCTTACTTACACACACAGCTCATCTCTCATTCTATCTCAGTTTTCCACATAAATACACTCAAATTAAAGAAAAAAGCAATCCAAACCACAAGAGATGTCACCTCTGTAAAATATGAAAGACCACCAAGAACTGCACCTGTGAGAGCCACACTGCTCCACCTAGTGTTTCCCCTCCACAACATACCCTATGCTTTCTGAACTTTAGCAGATAGACCTACATTACCAAAGGATGGATTTATAGCTGCAGATTTCAGAACCAGGGTGCCAAGTTCAGAAGCCGTGTTTCATTTCTGCAGGACACCACAGCCCGACTGGGGCTGCACCACAGAGTTTTTGCCAGCCCAGCCACGAGCTGGAGGAAAAGTGTCAGAGCCTGTGAGATCAGGGGGTCTGGACGCGAGGGTCCCCACACAGCCCGTTTCCTAATTGAAAAGCCTGCCATTCATTTTCTCGAAGCAATCCTAGAGTGGCAAACCCAAACCCTTCTGTTCCGTACCGAGGCCAGAAGCGAGCAGAGCAGACAGCAGCCGGGGCTGTCCCTCCGCACCAGAAGGAGCGCTTCCCCTCCCCTTCCCGGGCCGCCCAGGTCTCGGCCCTCCGGACCCGGCACTCCCGGTGTGACACCGCCCCCAGCCCCGAGCGCTGCCCGGCTCCGGGCCCGGCACGGCGTCGTCCGGCCAGGTCGAGGGGGTCAGCGTGTCGACCTGCTGGAACGCGACGCTGATCGCGTCGTCCGCGCCGCTGCCGCCCGTGCGCAGGACGAGCCAGTCGCTGCCGTTGGGGTCGGGTCGGCCGGCCTCCGGCGGCTCGTCGCCGGAAGAGCTCGGCGCGATGGTCAGGGACCAGCTGGCGATCTGGAAGGACGCGGTGAGCCAGGCCGGGCTGGTCCCGGAATAGCGGCCCTCGGGGCGGCGCAACGTGCCGCGCCACATCGCCGGGCACGCACGCCGTTTCGCAAAAGTTTTCGCCCGTTGCGCAAAGGACGCGCCGGCGCGCG
>JANHGO010000927.1:0-37078 GCA_024606505.1 Aquila spilogaster
AAGGAAGACAGTGCCTTTCTTACTGGGGTCATGACCACTAGTCCTGGTGTGTTATAGTGACAAAAATTTGCACTCATACACAGGGAGCCCTAAACATTTTGGACTGTACCTGCAGAGATGACTGGGCAGGGGGCATCTGTGTTTCTTCAATGATCATGTGCTTGCAAAGTAATAGGCAATGGTATCTCCAGTGGTTGTCTTGCCTATTACACTTGATTTGTAGGCTGAAGAATAACACAAACAGGTAACTCAGCATCCTTAACAGATTGGTACTTGAAAGTATTTGTGTATCAGCCTTCCTTTGAAAGCAAAGGCAATTTAATGACTTTGTGTTTCTGAGGTTCCAGGCTTTCATGGTGCTTGAGTATTTTATTGCTACATAAAATAAGTACCAGTTCCCCACTAACAAGAGCCTAGTGGTTTTAGTCCTATCTTTTTAGGAATACAGCTTAACATGTGAATTTCATTAAAGTGAGCATAGAAATATCTTCTCCTGCTTGGATTTTCAGTAACCTTTGAGAAGGGACAGACAATTTCCTTCCTACTGCCATTTCTAACACATATTCAAACACACAGCCATGTGTGTGCACGCACACACACATGCACACACCTCTCAAATGCAAATATTTTGTACAGCCATCCAAAGGTTACCATCGTGATTCCTACATTGTCTCTAAACAGAGATCCAGAGGAAAAAGTGCTCCCGCAATAGCAATTAATAAGTGGGAAATTATTTTTTTCTTTCTCATCACTCATTCTGCAACAAATTTCCAGGTGTTGCTACGTTGCAGTAGAGATAGCAACCTTTTGCAGCCCGGCACATGGAGGAGAATTGTGCTCCCCAATGTTGAAAAGCATTTCCGGCACACTGGTGCAGTTTCATCTGACAAAGCATGTGGCTTTAAAACCAGAGTCTAGTCCTAGGCCAGTGGAATACATGCCCTAATTTGATCCAGTCACAAAAATTTACTAATGCAAAAAATCTTTTGCAAAGTACTCAGATCCTCAGGGTGAACCAGGCAGCCTAGGAGTTAGCAACTAGCTTTCAAACTATCAGTCCTGGGAGGAAATTCAACATTAAAATAATAAAATTAAGTAATAAGAAGTACACATAGAACACAAATTAATTTCTGCAACTAATGTCCCCCATGAGTGACCACTTAATGAGGGCAAAGGGATGCAGCTCTGCACTAAAACAACAGGACAGGCTTACAGCATTATACAGAGCCACGGCACAGGCAGAGGTACACGTTTCCCTCTTCTCCAGATCACAGTAAATCCTGGGTGCCTTCAGCCAAGTAATTCCATTTCTCTGCTGTCCCTTTCTCTGGACCATTGCCCATAATTTCTTTAGCCTGGCAAATCTCTGGGACAAGGGTTGTCTATTATGACATGTTTGGATGGTTGCAATTCCAGTGGGGCTGAATGAGATTTCTACACACTAACAAGTACAAATGAATAACAACAAAACAAGAACACTCTCTTTTCTTAAAGTATCTTAAATCCCTTTTTCTATTCCTAGGCACTTTGGAGTGCTTAATGAGCATATGAGAAAAAGCCACAAAAGGGCATCATTTTGAAAGCAAATGCTTGCTTGCAGTTTTGTATGGGTAAGTGAACCACTTTTTCATGTGCAAGTTCAGTAAGTAAAGACTTGTCTGCTTCATATTTGACAGCAAATCTTTCTGAACATGCACAAAGCCTGTCAGCCTGAAAAATTGCAGCAAACTGGTTGGCAGAAAACAAAAAGCCCACAGACAATTGTTGAAGGAGACTAGTAGAGGACTCTATTGGATTTCCCTGGCAAGGTTTTGGTAGCAGGGGGGTTACAGGGGTGGCTTCTGTGAGAAGCTGCTGGAAGCTTCCCCTACATCCAACAGAGCCAATGCCAGCCGGCTCCAAGAGGGATCCACCGCTGGCCAAGGCCGAGCCCATCAGCCAACAGTGGTAGTGCCTCTGGGATAACACATTTAAGAAGGGGAAAAAAAAACCTGCACACCTGCAGCTGGAGAGAGGAGTGAGAACACATGAGAAAAACAACCCTGCAGACCCCCAGGTCAGTGAAGAATGAGGGGGAGGAGGTGCTCCAGGTGCCAGAGCAGAGATTCCCCTGCTGCTCGTGGTGGGGCAGGCTGTCCCCGCACAGCCCATGGAGGTCCGTGGTGGAGCAGATATCCACCTGCAGCCCATGGAGGACCCCACGCCGGAGCAGGTGGATGGCCAAAGGACACTGTGATCCTGTGGGAAGCCCACGCTGGAGCAGGCTTCTGGCAGGACCTGCGGACCTGTGGAGAGAGGAGCCCACGCTGGAGCAGATTTGCTGGCAGAACATGTGACCCCGCGGGGGACCCACGCTGGAGCAGTTTTCTCCTGAGGGACAGCAGCCCATGGAAGGAACCCACACTGGAGCAGTTCATTAAGAACTGCAGCCCGTGGGAAGGACTCATGTTGGAGAATTTCGTGGAGGACTGTCTCCCATGAGAGGGACCCCACGCTGGAGCAGGGGAAGAGTGTGAGGAGTCCTGCCCCTGAGGAGGAACAAGCGGCAGAGACAATGTGTGATGAACTGACCCCAACCCCCATTCCCCGTCCCCCTGCATCGCTGGCAGGGAGGAGGTAGAGAATTCAGGAGTGAAGCTGTGTCCAGGAAGAAGGGAGGGTTGGGGGAAGGTGTTTTTAAGATTTGGGTTTATTTCTCATTACCCCACTATGGTTGATTGGTAATAAATTAAGTTAATGTTCCCCAAGTCGAGTCTGTTTTGCCTGTGATGGTAATTGCTGAGTGATCTCTCCTTGTACTTATCTCAACCCACAAGCCTTTCATTATATTTTCTCTCCCCTGTCCAGCTGAGGAGGGGAGTGATAGAGCGGCTTTGGTGGGCACCTGGAATCCAGCCAGGGTCAACCCACCTCAAGGACATATGCAAAAGGCTTTCACGAAGTGTTGGGATCAAGGACAGGGGGATATAGGTAACTTCAGACAGGTGATTAAGAATCTGCATGGCAAAAAGATGACTGAACAATATTCTCATAAAACATTGAAAAGTTTATAAAGCTGTGCCGACTGACAAAATAGGATTTCTTTCTTTTTAGGCTATGATATCACTTTGGCTTCTCTGGCACTGCTGTTCTCTAGTGGACCCACTGGGAGTAAAAGCAGAGCTAAGTGTTTTGCCTCTTGTGCTGATTTGCTGTTGCAATGCCCATGTGAAGCTGATATTGAAACCATCACACAGGAGGGAGAAAACCACCACACAGGAGGGAGAAAACCACAGTCAAAATGCCCAGTGCCTGTATCACCTGGTGATTTAAATCTAACATGCCAAGGAAGCAGAAAGACAATTCACTGAAGAAAGGAGATGGATGGGTGGTTATGTGACACGGGACATGCTTCACTAGATCTGATGCTCATCTAGAGGCCCTCTTTCTCTGTTTAAATCAACCCTGGTGACAGCCCTTGCTTCTTTTTTATTAAGATATAAAAAACGCAAAGAAAAAACAAATTTTCCAGCTCATATGGAGGCAAATAGAAAACAATGTTAACAGAGGAATGTAAACATTTCTAGAGCGCCTATCTGCCTGGATTTAATTTCCAACACTGATTCCCAAAACCTGTAGATTTGCATCAGTTCTGTCCTCTGGAAGATGGTGCTGAATTGCAAGAAGATAATTTAATGTACTGCTTCATCTCAGTCAAGACTAAACATCCTACAGGATCCGCCATTCTGCACTCTCCTAATCCAACAGTCCACAGTCTCCCTTTACACACAGCACGTGCAACTCCTCCTGAAGCCAGCTGGAGAAAAGTACCTATGAGTGGTCCTCGTCCTTTAAGCAGAACTTTATTTGTGTCATTCTGACTTTTACACCCCACCACAACAATTCAAAAGTCAGGAGCCCTGAAAGTAGTTTGGACTTTTTTTATTACCCTACACAATGCTATCTATGGGCTCACACACGCTGACTCTCAGTGGGAATTACAGAGCTAGCTGCTCTTTGCTCCTTTGAATATTTCCCCACAGCTGACAGTCAAAAGCTTCATTTTGAACATCTGGAACAGTAATAGCAAAACCAGCATCAACAGCACCAAATTCTGTGTACCAGCGATGAATGCCTTGTTTCTCTCAGCAGCATTTTGTGCTGTGCAGCACTAAATGCTTCAACTGACAGTATTGTAGTCATGTGAGTGTGTCAACATTCCCTCTGTGAGAGTTCCCGAAAGTACCATGTACCACAGGTTATTCTTGAAGCAGAAAGTATCTCAATCTAAGTTGTGCACCCACCTTCCTAGTCAAACTAGAAACATCAGATCGAGAAGAAAGCTTTTGTCAATGTTCTATTTCTTCTAATTAGCTATCATTATTATAACGACCAACCATACTTCAGAGGGAAGATATTAAAAGTTAGATTGATATCCCAGGGACCTTATAATCTAAATTAGAGAAAGCACATCAGCAGATGGCAAGCACACAAAGATGTGGAAAATGGGAAAAGACTGTGAATAGAGATGCTTCTGTCACATGCACATTACATGAGGTTTTGTTGTTTCTCTTTTGTCTCTGAAACAGTAAGTATAAAATGACCATAAATGTAATGTCATAATTTTTAATCACACTCAACATATAAAGTAAATTGGATCTTTATCTAGCACAAAACTGGGATAATGCTGCTGTATTCAATAGAGTTGCACTGACATTCACCTTTTTTGACCTTTGTGTGTTTCCAAATTGCATTTCCAACCTGACTGTGCCCCCAGTGAAGTTAAGAGGGATTATTCAGTTGGGTTTTTTTCAAATGGAAGAAGGAGTTGGGTCCAAAAAAGAATTTTTTTTTTTTTTTTTGCTTTGCAATCTTCTGAACACTACCTAATTATTGCAGAGATTGAGACTGAGTTTCATTCTTTTTCTTTTTTTGTCTAATTCCAATTTCAGCAGGTTGAGTGTTGGTTGGTGAGCAAGAGGTAGAGAAAAAGTCCAGTTTAATTTATTGGTAGAAACCAGAAAAACACAAACTACAGATCTCAGAAATCCTATCCCTTCTAGGGATGAGAATCCATTTTTAGAAACAAAAACTAGAATCAATTTCCTCAGATTTAGAGAAGAAAGGACCTGCGATGCAGAGGGAAGCCGTCTCACACAGGGGGGGAGGTGCAATGGCAACTCCCAACGCAGCTTTGTGGGGGGTCCCTTTATGCTGAAGTCACAGGCCTCTTTTAGAAAACAGAGAGCACGCATGTGGTAAAGCTCTCAATTAAAAATACATTGTGTGGAAAATTACTAATAAGGATTTTTTTCCTTTTCCGGACAGTGTGGTCAGTAACGTGAGAAGATTTGTCATCTTCTCCCCAGGCATTTGTGATGCTAAAAAACATTGTTTTCCCTGCAGCTGAGGGTGCTGTCTCAAGAGATTCTAAAGCACTGCTTAGCTTAGAAATGTAATAAACTGATAAAATCTGGAAACTTTGCTGAATCTTCCTTTCTTTACCACTTTCATATGGTTTCACTGCACACACTTTCTTCATCACTGCTGCTTTAAGACTTGCTTCATGTATTAGTTATTAAACAGCTGCTTTTGACTTTGACTTATCTACCACCTTATCTCCAGATACAGCCATTTCTAGTTAACTTAACCATGTAAATAATCTATTTTTGAAAATTTTTTTCTTTCCTTCAGTGTGCACTTTTCTTCTTCTGGCTACTCTCTCTGTCTCTATCACAGGTGCCTGCATTCACCCAGGACAAAATAAAGAACTTGCTCCTCTCTCCAATTTGTGTATCTGAAATCTTTCCCATGGTGATCACCTACTTTGTCAGTTCTTTAAACAGTGTGTTCGGACCATCCAAAACAGAAAGCAGGATCTGGACCCATCACCCTTTACTGTCCCTCTGCCCCAATGACTGAGATTTCAAGAAGCCAGAAGTGGCACTGTCTCCTAGCACCATGTCCCATCCAGCCTACCTACATATTCTTGCCAGTTGGCCTTGCAGGCATGTGGACTGGTAACCATCTCACAACACCTCCCACAGAAGACAATGTGTAAACACAGGGCCTCTTGCATTACCGAGGACACAGGTGGCACCTATGTCCTGCTGAGATTTTGGGGGAGGAAAAGAAGCCTTGTACATGACAGCACTAGCTGTTTACAATGTGTTTGACATTCAAAGGAGTTCGTTTCAAATATGGCAGTTAGCATGTCTTCCTGCACCTGTGTTTTCAAGCCAGTCACTGGAAAAGTTTATGAAGTGATGGTGAATTTTAAAGCGAACAAATCCACCCCAGGAGGTGCTCAAAGATGAACCTGGGGCTGCCCTGCCACCCCTCCACGGGGGGCGTCCTGTGTCCTAAAGGTATCGACCATAGCAGGGGGCTTACAGCAAAACCCAACACCACTCACAGTTTTGGTTTTGCTTTGTATCACACAAAAGGGCAGCCCGTGAGCCTCCACTCAGACCGACAGAGACAAGTGAGTCATGCATTCTACATGAGCCAGGATTTGATCCCTTCATGCACACACAACTGTCTCCCACCTGAGCAGGGACGCGTGCCACTGGTAGCCACAGGCTCACAGGTGATGTAAACTGCTTTCAAGAGCGTGCTGGGGACCACCCTCAATCCAGCCTGTGAGCACAACAACTGAAAGAAGGGAAAAAATATCTGAGGAAACAAAACAGTAACTGAACAGATGTAAGCAGAACTCTGAAGGAACTGGAACTAAAATGTAGCAGGAGCTAAGGTCTGAGCAGCAGCCAGGGATATGCCTTCTCAGATAAGAATGGAGCCAGGCATGGACATTCCTGTTCACCTTCCAGGAGGGACAGACAAGAGCCAGCTCAGATCTGGCAACTCTGCCAAAGTGGTGGTAGACAAACACTTGGGCACAGTATCTCACTAATGCAGCTCTACAACCTCCAGAGCAGAGCTGGCTTGCTTTTGGCTGGCTTGCAGAGTGGACAGAGAAGCTTGCAGCTGGCTGTACCCATCTGTGTAGACATGCCTTAAGAGCCCTACTGAAGCTTTGCCCATCAACACCAGCTGAGAAGCCTTCCTAAATTTAGGGTATTAAAACAATTTGGCAAAATAAATAAAACTATGAGGCACCAACACAGATTCTGTGTCAAAATTGTGGAAACACCTCCAGTTTTTGACATGTTAAATTATAGGCTAACTTGTCAAATTAGTTTTAAAGTCTCAGGGGAACAAATTCTGACAAGAAAAATAAACAAACAGAAAAACAGATTGCCAGAACTAAAGAAACCTTCAGCACCAAGCGTTCAACAGCCATGCAAAGCAGTGTTACTATGACTACTGACAGCCAAGTAATAATACCTCACCCTCAAAACCATAGCTAACAGCATCTGTGTTTCTGCCTAGACTATTCAGAAGTAGGGGGACAACACCTGAACATCCTCAGGTTCCTGTGCTTCCATTGCTCTAAGACATGAACTGCAGTAGGAGAACAAGATGTAATCTGTGTCAAAAATATTCTCCTACATGAAATGCTCATGGAAATCAAGCGTCTGCCCATTCCTTGATTTTCTTTTTTTTCCCCACCTCTCTCCCACTGTATAAGTAACCAGAACAAGTAACCAGAACGTCTTTAATAGAGATGATTTCACACCTCCCCTCTCAGTCCTGCTACTGAGCTGCACTCGTAGGGAAGGTCTGGAAGGAGCAATGAGAACTGTGTGTTGCACTGTGCCAGAGCTTGTATCATGCAATGCTGAGCAGTTAGAGGAGAAGTCAGGCTACCTGCCACTCCCTGGTTGCTGAACAGCATGGCTCTAGGCACCTACGCACATGACCAACCAAGATCCAGACCTTAGTATAGACTTGGCAAATTTTGTGACAGCTAAGTGACAGCTGAAGTAAGACTTCAGATTCCCTGATAACAGCAGAGTCAACCATATGGAGGGCTTGACATGTAAATATTATTCATGTGCAGGCTCCAGTGAAGTCAGCAGAACTGATTTGCATGAGTAAACATGCTGTGGTGACTTTAGTCTTAAACCTAAACTGTAGTGTTTCAAGATCCTGCATTTCTTCCTGTGAGTCTCAGCATTCCTCCTTTGCTATCCCTGCCTAGAAACTGAGAGTTGCTTCTTTACCTCAAAGGCTATTCATGAAAATCCACAGTAAATGGAATTACCCATATCTACAGATGTACCCACACCCTCTATATTTTGGCACCACATAGATATTGTAAGTATAGCAGGATTAAAATGGTTAAAGCAGTAGTTCAATAGCTTGAACAAGCTATCAATAGGGAAAAGAAAAGAACAAAAGAAAACAAATCTCTCTCCACCCCTAAGAGTGTCACATGGATCAGCAGTTACCATGTTAGCTAAAATTCCTCCTACGCTCCTTTAACCTCGTCTTAACTTCCACCAAGCTTTTAAAGTTTAATTCCCAGTTTGCACCTCCCTTGTTACTTGGGGAAGAAATAAGACTATATCGGTTTTATTGTTGTTACATTGAGACAATTTATGTATTTACTACTACTCCCTTTTTATTTCCAAAATGAATTGTAAACAGTTTAAAACTAAGCTTGTGTAGCAATCAACAGAAGTAAGAATTGTATAGCCCAAGGACCCTGAGGTATGCTCAACTAACTCTAAGGCAAGGGAGGGCGCACCTTTTGTGGGGTGACGTTTCTCTGCTCTGGGGTGGACGGCCTGGTGCCACGCAAGATGGTGAGGTGCAGGCAATAGCTACCTGACGGCTGAATTATTCCCACTCCGCAATACCACAGCAGATGACAAACACTTCTAGAAACACCCAGCAAAGTCTGTCTCTCCCCAGTGATTACAGAGAGACCCCATAATGAGTGGGTCCCTAATCTAATCGCTTTAATTAAGTGAATACTCATATAAAGTTAGGCAATATGAATATAGGCCCAGAACTGCTTTTAGAATTATGCATTTCTGAGCAAAACCAAGAGTCTCAGGCACTCTTCCATGCTACTTGCAAAGCATGGACTACCTGTATATTTAGTACCTGAAGAAGGACTTGTGTGCCAAAGAGCTTGTGGGTTTTTCCCAGAGAAATTCTTTCTCCCTGAGTTATAAGGAGGAAAAATAATATGGAATTAAAACAAAGGTAGTCAGGCTCAAATTTCTGTTCTGGAGTCCACCTAAATTCTGGGTTCCCAAATGGCAGGGTTTGACTCGCTGTGTGCTTGTGCCACTGCCATTTAAATTCATCTCAGTAGAGTGTGTAGGAAAGAAGTAACTCAGAATAATTGTGCCTAAATGGAAATATATGTGAAGAGGCATAGGTCTCTTTGCCCTACTTGAGGCTCTGCCAGTAGAGCTTTCACAGAGTACAATACTAATTCAGGCAAATTGACTGTTAGAAATATAAGTGGAAGATGATGCAGCAACTGAGAATCTTAAAGCAAAATAAAGATTGCAATCTTGTTTGTGCAAGTCTACTTGCATTTATTAAGTTCATTTTTTTATCAAAAAATGAAGTTAATATTTTCAACCTTTTGCTTTGCTGGATCTGTGTTTTGCCTGTTAACATGAGCAATTTTGACAATAGCCTTCAGTTCAGCATCAGCAATAGAATTATTTTTTCTATATATGTCCTTAATGATTTGAATTCTTCCTGCAGAAAAAATCCCATTAAACTCAGAGAAGTTCTATGAATTGAAGTATTTCAGATGCAGAACCAAAACCTATTATCACATCACTGTGAAAGAATTTAGTCTTGCAAAAGGTACTTAATAGCAGTCAGGGTCTGAAAAAAATTACATTCTTTAGAATTAAAAAGTAAACATTTTGTGAAGCTAATGTCAATACATTTTGCACACAGTCTAATACCATTCTAAATCAGGTAGTGGACTGTGTGCAAATACCAGTAAAAATGTTAACAAATGTGTACTAACAACATAGATGACGGCTACAGTGTGCCTTTACAAGGATTCTTGCTTAATAAATTATTTTTTAACTGAAAAAATGCAGATTTATTAAAACCTAAAATGTTTGTGAAAAGGGGAAGGTGGGAGAAGTGGAAGAAGTGGTGACAGGAAGACAACAAAATCAGAAATTGTCAAATCATTTGTCTACTATTTATCAAATCAATTGTCTAGCATTTCAGTTTATTTGCAATTATTTGATTTAGAAATGCTAGTAAATTCAGACAAATGCGTGATTAAAAAACAAATAGCCTCAACATAAAACTGAAGCATTTTGAAATAATTTTAAAAATCAAAGCTGTCCTGATGAAATATTCATTTCTTGGTGATCCATCATAGCAGTTGCTTTAGCAAAGTGCATCACACAATATGAGGAAATTTGTGCTATGAGCTTCAAAGGCATATAAAACAAATGAGGTTTGACTCCCCTAGGTTTACAGGGCTGTGTATTCAAACCGTAATGTTTCTCTCCCTGGTTAAAAACTAGACAGTTGGCTTTTGGGGGATTTTGATAATTTGTGTCATGGGGAGATTTTTAACCCCAAATTTGTGAAATAATGATTTTTTCATAAAAATAAATTAATTGCTCAAACCCCTATTTTTCCATCCAAAACAGGTTAAATTAAAACCTCCTGAGCAGGAAAAGTATGGATTTCACTGGTAAGGTGCTTTCTTTTTGTACGTGGGCTAACATACATGCTAAAAGTACTTTCATGTAAGATATGTGGATGATGCCTTTGTGCATTTTCGCTCTCTTGAATAACTGATATATGAAGTTCTGTGAAATGCAACAAATAAAACCAATCTAAAGCACTAGTTTAGAAAAATAGATAATTCTTTGGTTAATGTTTTTGGCTTATTATCACCTGCACAAACATTTATTCTGTTCACTCACATTGAAATACATCAATTGCTAGTACTACACATTAGCTAATCTCTTCTTTTTTCCATTTGGGAACCAGTCAAGTCCTACTCAGAACTAAGTTTTTCTGACATAAAATATGACTAAAATATTGGATATCTAATCAAACTTTTAAATAGTTAATTTTTCATTAATATCTCAGTTTTTACTCCTTCCGATTTTTTACATAATGTCTAACATGCACAGATTTAAATACCTAGGTACATCTCTATCAAGCTTTTTAGACATATGACACTCATAGTAAATTTTGAATTCTCCTATTTAAAGGACACTTTACACCACGGGTAGTATAAATGTACCCTACTGTAATATTCACAGCACATATAAAGGTAACAGCTGAATCTCAGTACTTTAACAGTACGTTGTTTCAAGTAAGAAATCTTGACTTTCCATACAAAATCTCCCACTGAACAAATAAAACACTTCCCCAGGGGACCCAGATTATTATATTTTTTTCACTGATATGAAAATCTCTGTGACTCTTTTTACATTCCGAGCTTATAAATCAAGGATTCTTCAGTTTGTGAAAAATTCGGTAATGGTTTAAAAAACATTTCATCTGACACTGTAGCAATAAAGGGGACTACAAGAACAATACCAAATTCCTCACGATTTTTATATAAGCTGGTTCATTACAAATGAAAATATTATTATATTATTTGCCTTTATAACTTCTTTTTCACTTGACTTGATTAAAGAAAGCACTGCAAGTACATCTGTGATTCTTAAGGAGACTAAATCAGAAGGAGAATACTTTAAATATGGCCTTTGTGAACAGCTTAACTCTTGTTGATGTAGAGGGCTTGCTATACTATAAATGCTGAACTGAAGGCGACTCCCAGTGTTTTGCGGCCAGGGTAGTGTCTTAGTTCAGAGACAAAAGAGAGCAATTAAACTTAGACAGTTTCCATTCAAGTGGAAGCAGATTGTGACAACAGATTTTCCTGAAGCCATCAGAAACCAGCCCAGACATGTTTTTCTGTAACAGCTGAGGCTTGAGTGATGCTGGCTTCCTTCTCCTAGTCCATGTGCTTCAAGTTTTCCCATTTTCCATGGTGGAGAGCAGCCCAGCTCACCTGAACCTCAGCTAGCCAAGTACTTACGTACAACTTGTTGCCAAGAGAATCCCCTTCCTTCAGAAGCCTCTGCCTGCAGCAAAGAAAGGAATATTTCTTTGAGACAGTGCTAAAGATGGCTTTTGCCAATAGCAGCAGTTAAAATATCTGTTATAAACAGCATGCCTCTATATCACAAAATATCCTATAATTTGGAATGATTGGTGGCATCTGCTCTCAAGAGACTTGAGCGTGAACCAGAGGGTGAGGAAGGTCAGAGAGCTGGGTGAGGGAAGGAAATGCTAGAACTTTTTTCTGTGCTGTTTTTGGATTTAACCACCACAGTACCTCAGCCACCTACACAAGTACTAACATTTCCCATCCCGACACCATACTCCTTCCCCCTACCACTACCACAATCAAACCATTACTTGACATCTCAGCAGCCTGAGGAAGAATTAATTCACCCTGTTTCACCCCTGAATGCCTATTCACCCTTCTTGTGTAATTTTACAATGTTGTGTTTGTTTTTTTTTTCTCACAGCTGTGGTAAAACCCACAGAAGTAAAAAGTCTTATGCATAACACATTGAAGACTTTCAATCATAAGATTTCATCCTTACATAAATATAGAGGTTAATACATCTAGTTATATGAAGATTAATTCCCCTAACTGACACCAGATCTGTGGTGTTCTTAGTACTATTCATGTTCCAGCTGTGTTATTTAAAGCTCTCATCCACAGCTTTAACATTTGCATTAGACTTTCTGAAAATGTTTAGGTTCTTTCTTCACAACTCAGTGCTCTCTGCTTACTCTTGCCTGAACTATCTTTCTTCTCTGAGTCACTACCTCTCTTACCAGCTTCCAGCCTCCTTCCTCTTTTATTAGAATTTAGCACCATGTTGATGCTTACAGGTTTTTCTGTAAACTTACCAATGGCTTTTACAGTCATAGGTGAATAACTGCTTTATCAACTGGAATATAAACCAGTTTAATATGCAATTATATGTTGCAATAAACAACATTATTGAAGTATTTCAGGGGTTTCCTGATGTTTTATGAGATACACTGTCAAGCATAGTAGGAACGCAACATTGGTGACATTGTTAGTACAGACTTTGCTTTAGATTATTGGTCAAAAGTTTATAGATTTATTTAGGGAGGCTTCTGATTCATTATCCTCTTCTGTACATCCAGACAGCCAGTCCTGAGTGTCTAGAGGCTATGTGTGGATACGTAATAAAGATAAAGAAAATAGTGAGAGCACGCATCAGGGATTCTAAGCTTGAACTTGTTATGGTTTTTAACTTAAAGGAGCTCTGGGCCATGCCCAGAGAGACAACTGTTCTTGCTGTTTTCTCCCCTGTGAGCACTGGGACCAGAGCAAGCATGCTTGAGAGGCATGGGGAAAAGTGTGAAAGGGGGAGGAAAGAGCGACCATTGAAAGAAAAGTGATCAGTTGAGACTTAAGGGTAGAGACTATGATAAATTTAGAGTTCAAAATATCTAGATAACCAGCCAAGAAACTACATCCATGTGGTTCTGGAAAGAGACTCCCAGACTGAATTCTAGAAACAACAAAAGGATCTCTGTCAGCAGAATTAGCAGTAGGCTGTGGGCTAGACAACAAAAAAAATAATACACACATGAGCCACAACAACTGTGTGTACAGCAGAGGATGAGGATGAATGCTTCTATAGCTAGCTCTGTATGCCTGCTCTTCCCAGGTAGTCAAACCCGGTTCTCAAGAGTTTCCAGGCTGAGAAAAGGTTGAGAAAGATTCAAGAGGCTTTATTCTATGACTACATGTTTGTACAAATCCTGGAAAGCGGATAGTTAGACATTCTGCACCCATCTTCAGTAAGAGATGATCAAAACATTTGTCTCAAAATTTATAGGCTCCTTTCATTTTTGATGGATATCTATTCTCTTTGAATAGATGTTTCTATGTGAAGACTTCAGATTACTTTCCACGCATTCATTTAATGACTACCACACCAAAAAAACCCCAACATTTTTTAAAATTATGTTCCTTACAGGCTCTAAGTTCGGTCTGTACTGCAGGAAAAAAATGCCTTTGGTTATAACTTGAGAATTTACTAATATATATTTTGACATGTATTGATGTGTTTCAAATCCAGATTTCTGCATCCCATGTCCTGCTGCATCATCAACTGTCAGGATCAGCTTTCTGATTTTGCTCTTTCTCCTTAAACCAAGAGGCAAAATCAGTCCTAACAAGACTGATTTTTGAAAGCTTTCCAAATACATGGACAGGTTAACTGTTCACTGAAAACATACATGCACACACACATACACAGGAGAGAGAGAAAAAAAAAAGAGAGGGAAGAAAATGGGAGGGAGGTAAGACTAATGCTTTTTAAGAACTCTTTAGAAACATTCCTCTGAAGCACTCAAAAGCACTAAAGGAGTAAAGATTCCCATACAAATACCATATACCACTGAAATAATGCCTTGACCCATGCCACTGAGTATGCTGCAATTAACCAAGCCAGTTAGTAAAAAGGAGATTAAAAGGCCATAATAGAGTGTTCCAGTAATAACGTTCTTAGCAGCTTTTGAGGGATACTAAGAGACTAAGTCCCTTGCAAACATTAATAATAACATAGACAGTAATGGATTAACATTTTTTTTTGCATTAGAAAGAAATTATAGACTATGCTTTCTTAGACACATCTTATGACACTAAGTTAAACATTAAAAAAATCATATTCAATTATTTATTGTTCAAAGTCCACCAGATGCACTCAGGACAACTGACCTGCGGAGACTTACTGGGCTAAAATCTATGTCAAATGCTTAGACAGATGGCTAAAAACTGAAGTGCTGCACTTAATGTAATAGCTACATAAAGTTACCACCCAGGACAGTATACTTTTTGTTTGAAAACTAAGTCACTTAGACAGAAAACTTGTGCCCTCCTTGACAAGCTCTTGATGTTTCACTGTGTAATGCCACGTCAGGTCATCAAGGCTGTTACCCATGACGTAACATCTTCATGGTTTTACATCAAGTTAAAATCCTGCTCTTCCTATGGAGTGCCAAATAGGAAGAAGAAATGAAGGCCAAGAGCTAGTAAACACTTCTAGAAATTGCTATACTCCCTAGTTACAGCACAGTGTCCAGCACAAGTGAACTCTCCTTGTACTCTATGGCCTCAGTGTAAATACTGTGATAATGGCTGCAGTCTGTTGCCATCAAGCTGGTTTGCCATTTTCGGCCACCTCACAGTAGGTTCAGTCCAACACCTCATGCTCCCTCATCAAACACTGCCACGTCTTTCTTGCGGGGAAACCTCCAAATGCTGTGGCAGCATCTGACAGGAAAGTGGCTCCCTGGCAATGCCTCCCCACCCTGGGAGCCACAGAGCGAGTGTTGTTATATATCGCAGAGCTGCTGCACAAACATACTAATGGAGCATCAGAGAACAGCTTCCCTCTAATCTCCTGTATCTTTTGAATCCCTGGTCATTTGTGTTTGATCTTCAAAAAACATATTAGAATTAGGATAGATATAGGCACAATAATTTAATAAAATAAACACCATTCTGGATAAAAGCAAATTGGGACTGACATTTGCAAAATCTGTTTGTGATCACTAAGGTAAGCAAGGGACAGGAAAGGTATTAAATCGAATCACAGCAATACACAGCAGGTGTGGGATATGCCTCCAATAGTCTCTATTATGAAAACAAGACAGAACTCATTGGATGAACGTTGTGTTAAGGTGATGCACGGTTTTTCTTCATGTCTTGTCATCTCATACCAAGTGCTTATCAAGTCTGTATTAACTTTTATAACCCCTGTGAAATGAGCAACCTCAGACAAACTCCTGAGGGACAGCTCTCCATTTCGTAGTAACCACTAACACAAGTGGCCCATGTGTCAGTATAGTGACAAACATCTGGAAGAATGAACTACTCTGATCTGCTGTGATCCCAGCAAGCAGAGACAGAAAGAGATCAAGAGGGTGGGGTGAAGGACCTCTAGCAGTTGATGACAATCCTGCTCTGCATAACACTGCAGAGCACCAAACAGTCACAGATTGTGTGCCAGAGCAGCTGTCTGCCACAATGCTCAGACCACTTTTTTGCTGCCATGAACTGCGTGTGTGGAGTTAAATAGGTCAGAAAATTCTGATGCTACCAGAGACAGAGGGTGACTGTGCAATGCAAATCTGAGGTGATTTGATTAAGGCCTTCCCAAGATACAGCCCAGACATAAACGATCTGCTTATCCATTTCTCAGTGTCTTAGAGCACATGTTTGCATGTAACACTTGTGCTTAGTGCCTGGTTTCATTTATGTCACTCACAGGAGCACCAAAAATATTGGGTTTGTTTCATCCAAGGACCACTGAAAATCCCAATACACAGTTATGTTGCCTTTAAATCCTATTTAGAGCTCTACTTTTTCCCTACAACAGAGTTAACTTAATGGAGAGAAGAACAAGAGTGACAGAAATAATCATTCTTGGTCTCCTGGATTATTTGATTCCTTCTCAGCTAAATAATTAAAAATGCAAAAGTTAGACACTTACCAGCCATGGGGTGTGTTCGGACTGACTGATTGGCTTTTTTGGAATATTTATCTTCATCAGTATATTTATTATATTGGTAGGTCCTGGGCTTATATTACTCCTCCTTTACTGTATTCATTTCATAGCTGTTAATGCTAGATACATTAGCATCACCATCAACATCTAGACAAAATTCTTGAAGCTGATCTTGAATAACATCTGTCTTTCTTAGTATGCAGATCTAGCAACCGATAACGTTATTCTCACCAGAACTGAAAATGTGCTCAGAATAAATGTAGTCAGAAGCATCTTCAGAATACAACAGCAGTTATGGCCAAGGTTAATCCCATTTCCCTTCTAAAAACTGAGTGAACAAGGGAGTCCCATTATTTTTAGCGCTTCTGTGACACTGTAAAAGAATATTTCTAACTCAAGTCTGTACACTAAACATGACCTGTATTTGAAATTAATCCCTTGCATGCTTCATACAGTAAAAGCACCTTTCTCAGTTGTTATGAAACTGTTGAAGTCAAGGAAAGGGAACAAGCCTTCAAAAGCTCTGTGTCTTGGGAACATTATGTCTATGGAGCCCATAATTTAGGTTTTAGAAGATACATTAAAATCACTCTTCTCATAAGAGAACACTGGTTTTGCATTGTTATGCACACAACAGCTACAGAAAAGTGACATACGGTCCTGCTCTGTCTCTGCAGCAGGATTTACTCCTGGTTTATACAGCTAGACCACATATCAGCTGTCACGTGTTGCATGACACTATTAGCTGCTCTTTTCCAGTATGTCTGAATGTCTTGATGTCCTTGTCACATACAGATCCACATTTTTACTCAGACTTGAAGAAAATGGGCCTTGAGTATCCAAAAGCTTGTCTGGGTTTTTTTTGTTTGCTTGCTTGTTTTCCCAGAGATGGCACTTGAGCCACTTCAAATCCACAGTGGCAGCAAGCTCCCATAGAAATTAAGGGAAAATGGAGACTTATCAAAATCCTGTGTCACTTGAGCACTTAAGAAATGTGATATCCTAGCCATCTGAGCAATCCTAGCCATTCAGTGCAATATGAAGTTTGCAGGAGGCAGGTGCTTAAAACCTTCCAATAACTGTGACAGCAGCACCTTTGTAGTCATGATGGCCAAAGGCTATGAACAAAGCAGGGGTTTTATGCAGGTAATACTTTCTATTATTCCAAAACAGAAGAAGGTCATTCAAACAGTTTCTTTTTACCTTCCAGCTAGGTTGGCCATGGTCTAGGAAAATGGCCTTATCTAAATACATTAAGTCCTTACCTCAGTAACACGGTGGAACAGCAACTTCAGTGCAACGTAGAGATTCTCTCAACCCTTAACCAACAGCAGCCAAGACTGCACTCTTCCAGCAGATCAGTTCTTACATCTCATCTGATGCATGTTATTATGCATCACAAAATTAGCCAAATAACAATGACACACAGCTTAAATGAAATTTTAATGATAGTATATTATCATTTTTGTGTTGCCTCCTCCCCAGGTTAAAATAAGAATGGTAGTTTTAAAAATTTATGGAGCTTTAAGTGATGTGGAGGTGTTACAAAAGACTTTGGTGACTGTAGGCTTGAACCAGTGAAAATAGGAACTTGCTAAAGGTGCTTATGTCAGCACTTTAAAAGTCTGCTAAGAATAACACACTGTCTAAGGACACAGAATAATGTATGTACCAAATAAAAAGCATCTTAAGACCTTCCTCAAATTCACCAAATCAAAATATATATATATATATGTATCCAGTTTTGCATGTTGTGGAGCAAAGGTAAGCCAAACAAGTGATGTGACCTCAGAGGAAAGAATGAGGAGAAAAAAAAAGATAAAGTATTATTCCAGTTGCTCAGCAGTGGATGGCAATTCTTTCCCATCATAGCTACATACAGAAACACCTACTTTTGAATTGAAGCCATAAAGCCACAAAAGACCAGATATATTAAACTTCCTATAATTGCTTTGAAATCTTATTTTCTCCAACCTGAAGGTAGTCATTTTGTGCCCACTGTTTTAATTTCTAAATGTGATTTATAAACATTTTACATTATCCTAATCTGTCCCTGCTGTGTTGCAGCAATTGTACGCATTCACAGAAATCTTAATGAAGCACTCACTACAAACTGTAAACACAGAGGATGCTAAGGTGTCATGTACAGTACTGATAGAGGTTAATACCTTCCATAGTCATTAGGTTTGGATTTGGAGATGTTTGCACAGTAGTCAATTCAGATAAAATTCAATTGTGTGCTAGCAGCCCATAAAATGCTTATGCATCATTGAATCTCTCAGGTATACCTGGGTCTTAATGGGATAAAATTCATCTCTGTGTACGACAACCTTAAATCAAGTGTTGGTCCAACTACCTTGGTTTGCTTGGGGGCGTAGGATGGTGTATATGCCCATACACAATCTCTGCAGAGGGAATTATCATGTCCCTTAAGACAAGCTAAGAACATGTACATTTGAAGTGCTGAAGCAGAAGAAAGCTGAGGGCATACCTGTACTTCAGTGACACAAAATTACTTCTGTGTAAGCAGAGGCTGGAAGGGGGGGGGGGGGGGTGTGGATGCACGATGGTCTCAGCAACTAAGCACACCAGCGACACACACAGAGATACATGTACACACACGCAGAGTTGCAAGAACCACACCAGAACCAGGTAAACCAACCAAAATGCCACAGCTCAACTACAAGCACCCAAGCTAGCAAAGTTAACACGCGGACTTGCTCAGATGTGTGCACTTGCAGTTGTGTGACACACCCTAAGATACTGCATTACTACAAAAAATACCACTACTAGAAAACTAAAACATAAGAAAGAGAAAAATATCTCTTTTTTTCTCAACAAAATATAGTTTTGTTGCTTAACTTTCTGGGGTAGAAAATGGAAAACAGACAAATAAAAAAAATTACTGTGGTGTTTCTACTCAATGTTTTAGAAGAAAATGCTAAATCAACATCTCAAGAATATTCCAGAGTTTTCCACTTATCTGTGGAGTTTCCAAATCTTCTCTGTGGTGGAACAGCACCTGTTCTGCTCTGGCAACTGCTCCCCAGCTACAACAAAGAGCTGGGTTTTCCTATAGTGTACATGGTCCTAAACACTTATACATTCCTTTAAGACCCCTCAGTATCCAACATGTGTTCTCAGTCACCCAGACCTACTCCATACTACTTCCAAGACCTGTCCTTGAACTGATCTAACTGCTCAGCCCACTCATATTTGTCTGCACACAAACCCAAAGGCCAACTTCAACAACTTTTTTTTTTTTTCTGCACTGAAAGCTACAAAGAATTTAACAGGATTTACATTAAGTAAATGCACATATTACTGTATTAAGGTGTGCATTTAACAAGAAAAGATGTTCATAAACAAACTGAACTTCTTATGGGGATTTTAACTTTGCATTTCTTTTTTTTTTCTCATTTTAACTACAAAATAAAATTATAACTTTTTAAAAGAAAATTGATACACTACATATTTTAAAAGAAAAAAAAAAAAAGTAGAATCACTGAGAAGTTTTCAGGTCACTCTCCAGGTCACAATGATTTAAAATGCAAAAGTGCCAAGATGAGGACTTTCTGGTAGCAGTGTCAAATTCCCACGCAGTAGTATCTTACATTATTACTAAAGCAGCTAGATGTTACAAGTGCACTGTGACTAAGTTAATGTGAGGTTTAGATGCTTAATTATATTTCCTTTTTTTGTGTCATCTAGCATACCAACTCACTTTATATTCCCATAAGATAAATGGTACATGTTTCTCTCTTGGCAAATGTTACACTAGTCAGAATTTACAGTCTTTACTTAGAATTGTACTACCAGGTAGTATTACAAAAATAATATTCATTACTCTGAAAAATAGCACTCAAAATAAGAACACCTGCACTTTTTAGTTTTAGTTTTTTCATTTTTAATAATATTTTGAAAATAATAGCTGTCCATTTTTCAGGCTATTTGCACAGCTCCTGCTTGCAAAATTGTCAATTGTTTCAAGAAGGACAGATTATAGCCTGTCAAAAAGCCTGAAATTGAGCCAGTGACAGCCTGAAACCTATTCCAGATTCTGAAAACATATTGCAATGCCTATATATTTTTCTTTGGCAGTTGGTTACTGGAAACTCAGCTGCAGCGCAGGTATCGAAATGCTATAGAGGTTGAATTATAAAGTTATTTAGAGGAAGCATTAATTTCACAGGACTGGATGCCTCACTGAGGAAGAAGGCTCTTGTTTTATCCTTAGGACAGTGCTGGTTTCATATACAGACAGCTGAGTTTTATAATCACATATACCACTCCATTCCACTCCTCTCCTTTCCCTTTGTCATCTGCCGGTAGCAGTCATACCTCTGATAATGAAAGTAAATGGCTAAAAGATTGAATGGGTTTCTGTAAGCCAACTGCATACTGGAACCAGGTGGGCCCTTACAAAAGGTAGAATCAGAGCAATGCTGAAAATGGCAATAACGTGCTGTGCACAAAGGATACAATTTAGGATACAATAGGATAAAATATACAAACTGTATATATTACTTGACCCAGAAACTCCTCCCAAATGACGCAATGAGTGTGAAAGGTCTTAAGAAATAAGTGCTTAGGATATTTTCCAAGGATACTTCTGGGAGATTGCAGCTTGAATTCAAACACCTTTTGCTCTTGCTCTGCACCCTACCTCAGTCTCACCATCTCAACACCCAGGGCCTAATCCAACACAAACACATGCCTCACACATAGCCTTTACACTTGTGCAGCAAGTTAGCTCCCACCCTGAGATCTTTGTGTCTATCTTGTTGGTCAGATGTGAGTGACTACAGAAGGTAGAAAGAGGTAACTTAATGGACCCTGAATACCAAAAAATACCACTGCTGTTTCACACTTCCCCAAATCTGCAGTCTATCCCAGTACTACTATATCACTTTCTCCTTCTCCCTCTACAAGCTCCTGTTTATAGCACAATCACCTGTTCCATTTGAGTGCAGTACAAGTCCTTGGCTTAGTGTCTTGAAAATACTGTCCTTTCATGATGAGATATTCTTTTATACACCTTTACATGCTATCTCCTTTATCTGTCTGACCTCGGACAATCAGTCACAGTACCAGAATTTCAAACAAGTTAACAGGGTGGCCTCTAAAATTTTATGACTGCTCACTTCATTTGCAGCAGTTTCCAATAGGTACAGGCCATCCTTCCCAAAGCTAACAGGTGGTACTGGTTTCTTCTGTTTTTCCGATCACAAAGCAAGAGGTGAACCTGTTACAGCAGGTTAAAGGGTGGAGAGAATTGGATTTTTTTTTAGGTAGGTTTATAGAGGGGATTGACCAAGTTAATTTAAACAGCTGGCAAAAAGCCCACTGCAGCTTTAGTCATGATGAATTCTCAGATTATTATAGGACCAGATGGGCTTTGTCCTGTAAGTAATTGTGTATTCTCTGGAGTGGACAGGGGGCCATTGAACCATCTGTTTTGTTGTTGCTCCAAAGAGTGTCTTATTGCTGTCTGTGTCTGCTGTTTCACTACTCGATTCCCCCAGGCCTACTTTACATCAACTTGCTCAGACACAAGATGCCCTCTTGTTTTAAGTCAGAAAGAGAATTGCATTTGCCACCCCAGCCTGCCATGCTATGCCTCTAGTTTTCCTGTCTTCACAGTCTGCTGTTTTGCTTTGCTTGTTTTAGCCCCTGAAAATGTATTGGAATGGACAATACATTTAACAGGTCTTTTAGCATTCTGGTGGTACCACTCAATGTTGACAGGAGTTAAATTTGTAAATAATAACACCTTGCTATTGCATGGCATTTTTCAACAGGAGAATACAAAGCTTTTCACACAGAGGCCAGCATCACTAGCCCTATCCTACAAATGGTGAAATTTGGGTACACAAGAATCATAGCCTAAACCCAGGAAATTCAGAGATACTCAGAATAGGGTCAAAATAGACAGAAGGAAAAAGGTACACGTGAATCTATATAGTCATTCAGTACCAGCCTGTACATGAATGCAAGAAATACAAGAAATAAACAGGACCTAAAATTCCTTATATGTGGTAAAAACCAGAATTTAGTTGCTGTACAAGAGATTCAGTGGGATAATTCATACGGCTGAACTAGAATTACTTTTTATTAGTATAAAAAGATATACAGCTTGGTCAGGAAGAACTGACTGCAAAGCAAGGGACAAGGATGTTAACCATGTACTTACTATACATGGGATGAGACCTGCTGAACTCTCTGGGTTATGTTTAAAGGCCTGATGTTTTTGTAAGAGTTGAAGTCTACCACTGAAGTCTTTTAACACTGAATCAGTATCAAGTCATCTAATGGCACTTCATTCAGTGACCTGTGAACATTATACTTCCTAAGGTCCCCTCATATCCTTTATGGATTTCCATAAACACATATAAATAATTGCAAGCAGGACCTATTCCAGGAGAATAACTGTAACCATGACTGTATACATGACCTTGTATCTTCCAAAGAATTTCTCAGAAATGGAGGACCATTTGCAAAGGATCAAATAACAAATCAGCCACTCTAGTGAGGCACTCAAATCAGGTGAGAGCTTTAGTCAGTATGATCCAGTGAGATTTGCTTTATCTTTAACATATAGTTATCCCTGAACAGGTGTACAAAACTTTTCTGGAGCTAATTATTCTTCCTTCTGGAAAAACAATTTTGGACCTTTTGGACCTTCTTAGCTAATCAAAGCTGAGGAGCTTTTTCATTATTAGGTGAATGACAGCCTTCATTGCTCTCATCATGGTTGAGATACACCCGCGCAGATCTCTGTATCATTATAAGCTACATATTCCTGAAAGACTCACAAATGCGGTGTCAATTTTTCTTTATTAAAATCTGTGAAATTAACTAATTTAAATTCTATATGGGCCAGTGATTCAGATAACATGAATACAGTTTTTTTAATATTAAAACACCTTTGTTGAACACCAACTCAATTAATAACAAGACCTATATTAAGTCTTTTTCTAAAGGATATGGGGTTTGAATTTTTCACTTCTTTTTTGAAACTAACCTGAGATTTGTGAGTAGTTTTCTCATTTTTATCATTAAATCCTTTAATAAAAAACTTAAGGAAATATAGTGTTATTTCTCAGCCTTTTCTTGTGTCTTGGTGTCATTAGATCATTATGTATATGAATATTCTTGCTTATGGTAGCCTACAATCTATTCACTTTCCTCAAAGAAAATAAAATCAAGCATCCAGTTGGCTCATATGACTCACCACAATGCCCCCTGAACAGCAGAGGCACATCCATGACAGCTGATGAGGATCTAAGCTGAGTCTCAGTGTTGTACGTAAGTCCCAGGCCATAACCGACATGAGCCTTCTGTTCACTGTGACTTCATCCATAATCATTTGGCATTTAATTTACAATTCTGTTTATTACCCTGCCTCAATGTATGGGGAGCAGGGGTCATTAGTACATATCTCAAAGGTTCAAATTCTAAATTACATCTCTGCATCTTTCAGGGAAGTGGCTTTTAATTTTGTGACTGCAAAATCTTGTAAGACCTTTTTCCAAAGTACCCTCCAGAGGCTTTTCTCACTCACCAACACTAATCAACTTGCCAGAACTTAGAAACTTCATTGGTACCTTATGAAATTCTAAATTGCTGTAAGGTCATCTTTTCATTTTGCTAACCTTATGAAAAGTTGCATCTCTTCTCTTTCCTCATGTATCAGGTACATTTATATTACCAGTGGTCTAAACTTTATTCAGGCATAGTGTTCTTCAGGTCTTCAAATATTACTGAATAATTTGATAAACTGAAAACACAAGGGAAAGAGTTAACTACAAAAAAAAAAAAATTCACACTTTCATCTTGGTAGTACAACTCAGAAATATTCTCTATTTTTTCCAGCTGCACTAGGTATGTTACTATAAGTACACTGCAGAAAATTATTCAAACCACGTTTTTCTTAAAATTATACTTTTTAAGGTGTATTAAGATTGCTAGTTTTTTCATGGTATTGATCTGCTGTTCACCTCTCTCTACAGCTATTCTTAGGACAGCAGAATTCACCTCAGGATAGACACCTTCATGGATATATGCAACAAACAGTAGGTTGCCATGGACTCAAAAACTGATTTTACACAAGCACAGAAAATAATAAGTCCAAGTCCCATTAGGACTTGGATTTCTTGATACATGGCAAAGCCCCAACAAATTGTTTAAAAATATGATTGCTACGAGAGTTGAGAAGAAGTCTTCAGCTAGCATGTGACAGTCAAGCAAATCTTAATAAACTTAATAGTGGATAACCCTTCCTTTTTGGTAGGTGGGCCAAAGCAATAGGAAAGGAAGACCTACCAGCACAGTTCTCAACAGCCTGGTGTACCAGAACACAACAGAACAGGAACGAACATGCACCTTCAATGGATGGCAGTCATCCAGCCACTGACCAGTGAGACACAAGGCCTGAGGTGACTCAAATTCCCCAAGGCTGTGGTGACAGGTCTGGAAGTAAAGGTAAGGTCTGGGTGTCCATAATTGTGGACTAAGCAGGTTGTGGCACCAGCAGTATAGCCCACATGGAGGCCACCAGAACTAGCATTAACATAGTTTTACCTCATGTAATATTCTCAGGAAAAGGAGAACCATGGGGAAATTGCACATGCATTTGTCAACCATAGTACAAGGATGTCTCCCAAGAAAGGACATGAAAACAGACCTAGTCCAGAAACAGTGGCACATCTTGATTACATTTAAAGCAAAGTGGTTGACCTCAGGACACACTGACATAGCAGGTGGTATTGCTTCATACTATCTGCTGTAGCCACATCAGTCTGAAGACAGCACCAGACTCAAACCAACAGCATCCCAACAAATGGGAGAGACATTACACCATCTTGTTTCTGGAGGTTGAACACTGTGGTACTGGTGTCTGGCAGTAATGCTTCGTATATTTTTTAAGCCTGATGCTGTAAGGCGTTGAATGCATGTGAATCTAAGCAGAGGAACAGAAGTATATTTACAACAAATCCTACCACCTATCCCTATAGGTTAAGCTGTGTATATAAGGAGGTGACGGAAACATTGAGGGGTCCCTCCATCATCGCAGATACAAGATGTGATCTCCTGGGGAAACTAGTACTCTGTTGCTTGCATCTCCAGCATAGTATACTCTATGATTGACAAGAAACCAAAAAATTCAGAGTTCTCAGCTGTCCTGGTTTTGGCTGGGATAGAGTTAATTTTCTTTCTAGTAGCTGGTATAGTGCTGTGTTTTGGGTTCAGTATGAGAAGAATGTTGATAACATACTGATGTTTTCAGTTGTTGCCAAGTAATGTTTAGTCTAAAGTCAAGGATTTTTCAGCTTCTCATGCCCAGCCAGCAAGAAGGCTGGAGGGGCACAAGAAGTGGGAGGGGACACAGCCGGGGCAGCTGACCCAAACTGGCCAAAGGGGTATTCCATACCATGTGATGTCATGCCCAGTATATAAACTGGGGGGAATGGGGCTGGGAGAGATAGCCGCTCAGGAACTAACTAGGCATCAGTCGGTGAGTGGTGAGCAATTGCATTGTGCATCACTTGTTTTGTATATTCCAATCCTTTTATTATTATTACTGTCATTCTATTATTGTTGTTATTATCATTATTATTTTCTTCCTTTCTGTTCTATTAAACTGTTCTTATCTCAACCCATGAGTTTTATTTTTTTTTCCAATTCTCTCCCCCATCCCAGTGCGGTGTGGGGGAGTGAGTGAGCGGCTGTGTGGTGCTTAGTTGGCTGGCTGGGGTTAAACCACAACATCAGCATACACATCTACAAAACATGAATGCATATGTAGACTGTTTTCTTAAAAAGGTTACTAAGCCTTTACTAAGGTTTTGCAGAGGTATCACAGAATCTGTTTCTAGCTGTCAAGTTATGAACAGGAAAAAAATATTTACATTCTGAAAACTGAACACAGTTTTCACTGGATTTCCCATACATGAAGAGCAACCATAGATTTTTTGTGTCTGGATTACTATTATTTATGGGAAATAAAAATAATATACATGTTTCTGTGTATGCATACATGGAGGTAGAAAAGAAAAAGGGAAGAAGAGAAAGCATGCTGACAATGATGGTAATGAATTGCATACAGAAGGCATTAAAAAATGGTAGATCCTGAAATGACTGTGGGATGTGCATAGTTAATAAATTTCGTAAATGCTTTCCAAGTGTGAGAACTGTTCTGACACCCATCAGCTTTCATTTCCTACCCACATGATGCCAGGAAACAACACACATTTTGTTTTCCTCTCATCACAACTTATAATGCCCATTAATTTATTGCCCACTCTAATTGATACTGACATCAGTAGACATCTTAGCACAGTCTTAAGATACTGAACCGCTGGTCAGTCTAGAGAGAGCTTTTAATAACCTGCTTGTCACACTCTTAACTCACTCACACAGAACTTTCTTTGTTAATAGCTATTTGATGCCACTGAATATAGTGTCAATATGTATCACTTCATTAGTTAAACGACCATTAAAAAATTATGTTCTAGGGAAGCAGAAACTTCTCAAAAATCAGTGGTAAAAAGGCTAACTAGGATTTAAAACTAACTTGAATGGTTCAAGGGCTACATAATATAATATGCAGACATTCAAAACATAAATAAATAAGAATACTGTGGTTCAGAAAAGGGTTACTTGTTTACTTCAAAATCTTCTGTTTCATACAATAATATAACACATATTGGAGAATAGGGAACAAAAATATTTTGGGGTCTTTTTAATCTTCTGATGAAAATAACTTCTCTGAATATACAAGTCAGTTAATAAGATACTGTGACTGAATTCTGGTTTTGTGCATGTTTGTTTCTGTTCGGCGCTTTTGATTTAATTAAAACTAGTAGCAGATGGAATATCTTCTCTGGATCTCTCTGCCAATTTTTGTAGTTCTGTAATAACATTTTCCTAATTTAAAAAATGTTTTCCCCTTTCTGGTTTCAAAACATCCACAGGAACAACACAGAGAATTCATTATAGAGAAGAAACAAAAAATCCAAGGTAAACTAAAGACTGGCAAAGAAAGAAATAAGCACACTTAAATGCACAAAAGAAAAATTTCCCCCAATTGCTCTTACTCAGTACTTTTAGGAGTTACTTGTAGTAAAAACAATTAGCAGTGCTAGTTAAAGCATGATTTTTTAAGTCACTTTAAGAAAAAGTTCAATTACTTAAGATCTGTTTTAGAGCTGTAGTCCTGTATTACTGTCTGCTGACTACCCTATTAGTAATAAGGGTTCAATAATTCAGAGAACAAGCTACTTAGGATATTGGTGTATTTTCCATTTCTTGGTGTTGCCAAATCAAACCTTGTTGCTGGAAGACACTCTCTAAGCAGTTACAGCTAGGGCTCAACACACAATTAACTACATGAAATCCCATGGCCTGTATTATGCAGAGTCCAGTTATGCTACTTAGTTGTTTCTTCTTGCCTTAAACCTAACTGCAGGAAGTATTCCTGTCACCTCCATCACTTCCCTGCACATGTGAATTTTGAAAGTGACCTAAAAGGCAATAAACTAACTCAGAATTGGGTGTATTCACAAAAGGGGCATACACAGGTTTATAAAGGATGGCAGCCACCAGAGGTCTCCTTGTATGTGCAGCTGCTTTGGGAAACATCTGAAGCAGACTTTCTCCTGGAGCTCTCAAGGCATCCAATTCCTAAATATGAATGCTGCAAAGTCAAGAAACATTTCATGAATAGTTGCAGCACTAAAGGCAATCTGTCATCTTCTTAATCAATGAAAAGTTTTTTATCTGCATATTAGTCATAGAATTCACATCTATGGTAGTCTGCCACATCACCTCTAGCTGTCTTGATTTACATTAGCTTTCTTTACTTTCCATCATATATTCCAGTCCTCATCCATTCAAAATTTAAGAGATCAGAATTTCCACTAAAACCTTGTAGTTCATAAACTGAAACAGTTTGACAATAAAACGTAAGTGCTAAAAAGCTTTGAATTTGAAAAGTGCCTCAGAAATACTATTTGCCTGAAACAATCATCTCTCCTGACTTCTGGTTTTCAAAAGGCTAGATAACTATGGCAAAATCCATCACTCTCACTGCAGAGTCAGTGGAGAGAATGAGGTATGTGTAGAGGACAATCAGTGTGCCAAGACTTTAGCCTCCCCACTGGTGATGACGAATCTCTCTCAGCTGTCTCGGGTGCAACTGATGGCCACTGCTCTGACTTGCACATATTGTAACTTCCAGGCACGTCGGCTGGTGCAGACAAACCCGCTCCAAATATGTGATCGTAGAACATACAGAAGAAAACTGTATAATTTGGAAAGACCGGTAGCTAAAAGGTTGCTGGGTTACTTGGCAAGTAACAAGGCTATTGATCTGAAGGGCTTGATTTCACCAAATAGTCACTGTACTTTGTCTTATCCCCAACACGCTTTCCTTGTGACAAAGTCGTAACATGACCTGATGTGTTAACAGAGAGATTTCCAATCAGAGATTTCATCTCTCATCCTCAACTTCTAAGATGTCTTACTGCTGTTGCTGTTACTGTTGTTATTAACCCAAGTAACAGAGCTCATTTCAGAACCTTTATTCCCAGATCTGTCATTTACTTGCTGTACAGCCTTAGATAAAGCCATAACTACAGAGTGATTCAGCTTCACCAGCCTTAACCCAGGGATTAGAACAATAATCCCACTTCGAAGAGCATGGGATGCATAAGTGAAAAGTGTTTTTATAGGAGCAAACTGTTATGTTGTCACTAGTGAAATTAATATTATTCTCTCCAGAATACAAGTGAAATATCCATCAGGGTCCTTGTTCCTGTTTATCTTTTAACAAAAATGTCATTTACTAGAAGAATATTTCAAGACATATATAGGAGAAAGAAATGATTAGACTGTGTCTGAGAAAAATGAGTAATCTACTAGCTTGCGTACAATATGGACTAGACAGCATGCTGGCTTCAGCTCTAGTGAAACCTGATGATGAATTCCAATCTTACAAGACAAATTGCAATAAACCATACAAACCCCATTTCCTTTGTTCCTCTCCTCCTTCAATAACCTTTAACAGTTTTCAGTTGCTATTTTATGGCCTCTCTATATATACTTTTTGAAACTTCTTTAAGTATCAATTAAGTTCATTTTTAAATCATAGATAACAAAATACTATTGCTATTTTGCAGGTGACTTAAACTATGATGACAGTGTTATTTAGACCAATACATGATTTTCTTGAACAATACTGAACAGTGTCAGCTGCCTTTCTCTATCCCCCTGGCTCCATACTAGGCTTCTTCATTTTTCAAGTATGGCACAATTATGTCACCAAAGTTTCCTGGTATTTTTCCTGGAATTGCTCACAGAAACCCACCCATCAGTTGGAAAAGATACCCCAGCTGGACTTGGGCTCCACTGCTTTGGACAGGCAGGTGGGGGGTGCTAACCTCATTTTCTTCCAATGAATTTTAGGCTATATATTCAAATTATTCCATGTTTCTCTCAAGATTACAGCCTTAAATTTTCTCCTCATTCTTCATTTGGAAAGCAAGTGTGGCTACGGAGCACATTACCACCCCTGTATAGGTCAAAGTCTGTCCAAATGATTGCCTCAATTCCAAAATCCTAACAAGTCATCTCTTTAAGCACCTGGGAGTAAGATTGTCTACACAGAGGTGAGCAGCAAATGGTACTTATTGTGCTGGGCAGAAGCAGTCCCCACAGAAATCCTATTGCTCCCCCAAAGGTGTCATGGGAATGTCTTTGTGTCCCTACACAGCACCCCTAAGCCCTTCCCATCTCTTGAAATCAGTAATGCTGCAATTTGACTTCTTTTGGAAGAGTGACAAACATAAACATTACACAATGACTGTGACACAGCTTTTACACAAGCAAAATGCCTTCTCAGCCATGATGATTTGGGGAATTTTCAGGAAACCAGCATTTTTTCCCAGAAAAAAAAAATCTGGTTTGTTTAAGTTTGAAAATATCAACAAGGCTGACAAATTCCAACTAATAATTTGATAAACTAAAGTAGTCTATCATCCTGACATTAAAAGCAAAGTTTCTCAGTGATTTGGAGCAATGTCACCATATCCCTGTCCCTGCACCAAAACTGCACAGAGTCCAGCTTGAAAGAATTATCAAAAAATCAATACCTTAGTGTGGGACATTTTTTTCCTGGAGAGCACAGATATTTTAAAATACTTCCCAGTTTGTCATAATAGATGAATTACACATTGTGCTTGCCTTCTCTGCTAATCTGTACCTTTTAAAATATTTATCTGATCAATATCCATCAAGACATATCTCTTTTAAGTTGCTTACCACTGCTGAAACACAAATCGTTGACATAACTCTAAGAAAAACTGTGTACATCCACAGGAGTAGAAATTGCATAGATAATAATAAACAAGCCACCAAGTCATTAAATTTGGAAGCATTTGTTGGTGTAAGGTACTTTTAACTTTACATGGACATTAGATATAACCCATTTTCTCTTTACCTGTCTACTATACATTTCTTTGAAGTGACTATAACTGTATTTTATTGATCTTTACCATGTGTAATCACTGGCGCAATTCCATAGCTGTGAGCTGGTCTGAAGGCTGTGGAGGATGTTTGCTCACATAGAGTAACCTGCCCAGGACAGGGTCTTCCCACTGAACTGAAAACCTTGCATCCTGATTAATGATCATACTCACTGCTGAAGAACATAAGCCATGATCTGATAATTGGGTTCCAAATTTAACAACCCAACCCTGCAAAGCACTTCTGCCATTACTCATGTAAGCAGGCTTAGTCAAATGGGCAAGGATTTGCAGGATTGGTCTTCCGGCTCTGACCTGGGATAAGTCACTCTGAGGGAGGACTGTGGGAACACTGAAAATAAATAAGTACTTCCACTTCCAATTTCAACTTTCACATGATCCAACCGCTGGGAGCTGGATCCCAAAACCCTGCCCTGACCCGGGTGAGGGACCCTGGGCACCTCAGAGCGGAGCCATGGGAGCCACCCCAGCTTAGCGGCATCTAAGTAATCCAAAGGAGACAGCGACGTGTGCCCCAAGCCTCTCTGTCTTACATACCCGCTTCCAACTTGCAGCTCACAGCCTGCCCTGTCTCTGCATCAGGTGCCTAATTGTATAATGAAGAGAGCTGGAAATCTAATGTATGCAGCAGCAGAGGAGGAAATCTAAAGAAGGGAATCCATCAATTCATGTTTCATATTTCAAACAGTAAAAAACATTAGACAGGGCTTACAGGGAATGCTGATTCCAGATTTCAGCCAGAAAGAAAATGCGAATCAATAGTGACATACAGCAGAATAAACTAATCTAATTGGTATGGAACTCACAAAATACAGTTCTTCTTCAAGCCTTCTGACATGCCTGATTGTCCCATCTTTAATGTTTTGGCTCAATTATTTAATAAAAAAGGATGTTATTCATTAACAGAGGGGCACAGTTGTCTCAAGTCTGCCATTTATCATGATTTTTATCACATTGATCTATTATGGCTAGCACATGATTTCTCTTGCAGAATTATTGTAGAGATAAGTTTTAACAGTGTTGGCAGTGGGATGATATTCAGGCAAACAAACTTCCTAACTCAGTAAACATTAAGGTTAGTTTTGACAGATTCCTATTCAAAACATTAACTAAATCCCTTAGACAATTAATTACTGCAATATTAGTCCAAAATATTTTATTGATACTTCTTTGTCATTTACCTGTTACCATTGCCTGTTGCATTATTTTCCTTCCTTGTCTTATATTTCTAGAATTACGCATACTGTCTGTTCTTCCAATTGCTGCATTTATTTCATTCTCAGTTTATTTCCACATCATAGCTCAGTCAATTAAATGTTGTATCTGGCTTTGCAGGATCATTACCCACCCCCATGTTTTCAACCCCCTCAGGAAAAAAAATTTGCATGTTTTTTGACTCTTAGCTCTGACTTTAGTCATTGTAGTAGTGAAATCTGTTTCAAAAAACAGATCTTTGTTTTAGCATTCCATGATACAAATTGTTTATTATTTCATTCACTGTTAAATGCATCGTATGTTACAGTCTCCTTCAGAGCTGAAATTTGCTCTGAAATTATCTCGTACCTGGAATATCTCTCCAATGTAAACTAATCCTCTGTGGTAGTTCAGAGCTTACATTTACACCTTGCACCCAAACCAGCTCTAAACAAGCCTGGACAAGTACCAGAAGCAGTGTCATGGTGCTACCAGTCATGTATTCTGCTTTGGATACCTGCATTATCTCTAGGTGTGTTTCCATACTCCTCTCCAGTGACTTCAGTAGAGTCTGTTTAACCCCCTTCATGAGTGTGATCAGCAGAAGCAAGGGACAAGTAACAAGAGGAAGGCTGGATGGAGAAACCTCTGTAGCACTGTGATAAGCACCCACCACCTCAGCTCTTATTGGCAGCAGTAATGGCAGCCTTCAGACTACTCAGACTGATGTCAAAGAAATTAAGCTACTGTGAAATAGCATCCTGGAGGACATTTTGTGTCACCCACCTCACTCATCGTTGCACTGAGCACTTATTGTATAGACTGCAAGGCCTCAGCTTGGTGGGTTGTGCTGAAGAGATCAGAGCCTAATGCATAACTAAAACCCCAATCACTGGCTTAGACTCCAAATCACGTAAAAAAGGACATTGCCCTCATTCCCAGTCAAAAACAGGTTACACTCAAAAGTTAGCAGCATTAACAGAGGTAACTCAGCCACTGCGAGAGCATAGAGAGACTTGGTTTGTCACAGGGAGCTCTCAACACTGGCGGTACAAGGACTGCTCTATAGTGAGACAACTGAAGACATGTAAGACCTGTCTACTCTCTGTTTCTCAGATTTTTCTAAGGGGAAGAGATTTTTTTTTTCCCTTTTAATGACAGCAGTGGGGCTCTATCAAATAATGACCACTGGCAGCAAAAGAGTAAAATAGGAGAGAAACAATGTCTGAAACTGTTTTAATAATCCAAACAGCTCAGAAGCCACCTTGACATATAATTCATGGGTAGAACCTGACCCCACTGTCTTGAAGGTAGCAAACACATCCAGCAGCACACTGTCATTTCAAAGGCACTCTGACAGAAGGGAACTTGCAAAAGAAGCAGCCTAGTGAATCACCTACAGGCAGCAACACCCTGATGTCTTTGTGAGTTCTTCACCTTTCTCACTTGTTTCATATATACAGAAGGTTTGCAACATATGTGCTTTTCAGAGTCACTATTAAAAGCGGTGCCATTTCTCCTGCAGTAATTATTTGCTCTGTATACATCTTTAAAAACATCATTGCATATTAACTTTTCATCAGCTAAGGTGTTTCAAAGCAGTACCTCAATAGGTTAAGACAGAGTGTAGCACAACCCCAAAAGCTGCATGTTAAATGATCCTTTGTTTCCACAGAAAAAGATTTCAGAAACAAGCACCCTTTGAAAGAACATAACGTGTATAAAAGAAAAGTAGACTAGCAGACTATTTGATGGTTAAAGAACTACAGCAGATTCCTATTTGTGCAGCTTAATTAGTAACAGGCTCTGGGTTTTCTCAAGAAATACAAGGAATGGCAGTCATACTCTGTGGAAGTCACCTGTATAATTATTTCTGGCATCTATTACATTTTCCATTATAACTTTCATATTCTCTCAAACCATTTTTCTATGCTAAGAGCATCTTCCCTTTTCTAACTGGCTGCAATTTCACAGCAGGATGCATTTAGCAGATGAGAAACTAATTTTATATTCTCTAAATTGTCATATTTATTGGGAGCACCATGAAGTGACCACTAGGATACCTGGAACCTCATTCTCAATTACAATGTGTCCTACATTGATTTAAAAATTTATTCCAGTGAAGCTGGCAGCTAACTGACAACTCCAATTAACTGATATGTTTCAAATTATATAAGATATGTGAAGAAAATAGGTCCAAATTTGAGGCAGACATTGGAGGACACTAATCATTTAATTATGAATAGAAATTATTCTAATAAAATATATCACAGGTTTGGGGATCAAAGCTACAGAGTAAATGATAGTGCAAATTACTTCCCCAGTTCGCTGTCACTCGCAGGAGGCAGAAGATTTTTTAATAAATGCTGAAGATTGGACAGCCATGAGATATTTATGTTACTGTTTGAATGCATACTGTTTAGACTGTTTAATATCTTTACGAAACAATATTTTTGTTGATTCAGAGTCCTAGGTCCTTTGCCTCTTGCAGAAAGCAGAATTCTGTTTTTTCAGCAAAGATTCCCTACTCACCTTACTCTGCATTCATACTTGTAGGTCATTTCTCCATGACCACCAAGGAAGTCTTGGTGAAATCAAGTTAATTCGGTGGGAGAACTTTCCATTATCACTGAACATTTCCCGTGAAGAAAAGAGGTTGCTTTGCAACTATTCTGATGTCTTACATTCACCTAATTGCCACTGAAGAAGAAGAGGTGATCCCCAAGGCAGAACCAATGGAAAACAGTTTCTATAAAATCAATGGCCACAACATAAAAAATTGCTTCTCACTTCCATATGCCACTGTCCAAAGTTGGTGTGCCTCTTCTTCCTTGTACAGCCTGTGTGCAGACACAGGAAGTGAAACTTGAGTTATCGGGACAGCCGGTCTGATGAAGGTTAATGGACGTATTTTGGTTACCAACCATGCTTCTAAGTCCTCACTTTAGACAGCAACAAATTTTGTGAGAGAGACTTCAAAACAAAGCAAAAATAATTTGATCATTCCATTTTACCTTATTTTTAAAGTGAATGGACATCAATGTTTTTTAGTGGGTTTATGGATATACTATGTGAGTTTGTGTGTGTATTTATGGAAGCTATGATTTTAATAGCTTCTCGAAACTAAAAACCAACCAATAATGGAAGAAGTCAATTGGTACTTCAGGCATAAAATGTTGTATAATTGCGTTAATATTGCTATTATGTATAATTTACCAATACCTCTATTGAAAGGCTTTGCGTAATTGTAGGAAGGGAGAGAAGAATAAAATCAAGCACAATAATGACTGGGAGGAATGTAAGTTAAGGTGGAAATGAAAATATGGAATCATTACAAGCACTTCTGGAACTGCCTGAAGACAAACAAAGAGACCGCACTGCCTGTCATAGAAGAGCAGAGCAAATGCTCAGGTCCTTGAATAAATACATTCAAGGGACATCTGTGTCCTTTACCACATAGGTCAATGCAAACATGCAGCACTGACTACATTAATATTCTTAGACAGAAAGGGATCAGTCCTCTGCCTAAATTTTCCCAAGAGAAAACCACTACCAACCTTACAATTTGGAATGACTATATTATATTAAGATTTGAGCATTAGAGATTATTGATTTAATTTTATTGTGACCTTGACTTAAATACTGTTTTTTTCTGTCTTTAATTAGCTGGGTAAAATTGCAGGATAGAGTGTAATAATGATTTGCTTAGATGTGTATTCACTTGTCCATTTCCTCAACAGATTCATATAAAGCAGGTAGTTTAACCTATCAAATTGTATCAGACAGCACCAAGGGCATAACTAGCCACAGGTAAGAAATTTGCAAGCCACATTGCTCTGTTTCCAACTCAAGACATGAGTCCCTTACATTCCCTGGATTACTCAAGAAATGGGTTGTGCTTATGGCATATTAACAATCTGGCAGAGGAGATTATACTTTTGAATTGAATTTAATTTTGCCATTTGGGGGCAGGGGGGGATGTTCTGAGAGCGTGGGTGTATAACTATTATTCTTAGCATTCTCTCAGTGCAGTTTCTCATTGGATGCCAAGAAGCTTTAATTACTTGTGTAGTGCTGTAGCTTTCACTGTGCTCATCTCTGTCTGCAGAAGGAATGTCACACACTCACAATGAGACAATCCCTGGCAGCTGTGATCATATGAAGCAGAACTAGAGAACATGCCAGCCAGGCCTGCCAAGAAAAAATAGTGTAAATGGCTCCTCTAGAAATTTAGTGCCACAGACAACTCCCCTCCCTCCATCTTTCTGCATCTGGCCCTCACTATGCATGCTTCTCACCTTCAGTAAAGGCAACTGGCAGACTTTGGTGGCTTTTCAAGCAAGCCCTCACTGAGGTGGTACTGAGCTCTCACTGTTGATTGTGCAGAGCTATAGTTTAGTGCCGCTGGTTAGCACTTAGTTAATGGGGAGGCAAGTCATAACGTACTGATGCAGCAGTCTGTCATCACAGGAGGTTTAGAGTAAAGCTGCTTGGAAATTGTAGTAGAAAATGACAATTCATTAAGCCAGGAGACCTCATTCAAAGCATCTCATGCACAGCAAACCAGAAAAAAAAGCCCCGAATCTTTACATTTTCTGAGACAAGAAGCACTTTTCTGTCTCTCATTTTATGCGTATGACTTGTCTGAAAGTAGGTGTCATTAATTGTTTCCAAGGAAAGAGCTTTTTCCAAATAAGAATGTGGAGGTGTCAGTTCTTCAATTATTGAACTTTTATCACACCGCAAAGCAAGAACGAAGTAAGAGGCAAGACAACAAATCAGATATCATGCACCTGAAGAAAAGGCCATTTCCAAAGCATCAGTAAAAATGTTGCACTGTATCTGCCAGAGAACACTTAGAAAAAATAT